>JARGXW010000240.1:0-200777 GCA_029204085.1 Mycena sp. CBHHK59/15
TATGTACCTATATACATAATATATGTAAGGGACGCGCAGTCCGAGTTGGTCTGGGTCGGGTCTCCGGACGTAGCAACCTCATTCATCTCCTCGTCGTTTTCCGAAGGGCCCTCGCCAAGCTTCGCCCTCTCGTCATCATTGTGGAGGTGATCAGGGAAAACTTGTCGAGGAACTGATAAGCACGAGACCAACTGAACGGACACCCGAACCTTATCATTCCGGATGTTCCAGATTGTGTGCCAGGCTGTGGATACCAGAATGGCAAATAATCGTCCCATCGCAGGGATCAATTTCCCATTTGAGTGTTTAAATTTAACTAGGTTGCAACCCAAGATAAGTCCCCAGCTGAGGAGGGGCCAGTTTGAATATTTCATGGTCCAGAGGTCCTCGGTCAGTTGCCAAATTAATTTTGCCCCTGAGGCATCACATTCCATCGCAATGTCACGTGTTTGGTAACGCTCGGGCGAGGACGTGTTTTTGAGGCACATGAATGCTTTCCTCGCTTTCCTCTGTCTCAGATGTTGAATAAATCAACTGAATCTGTGTTTTGGCCGAAGGATTTTTTCTAATCTTGCCGTATGGTCTTCCCTCTATATGTATCTACACCAAATTTGGCTTCTCTCGAAATCCGTTCGGCCAAAACACAGGCAGGCCAATTCGGGTGGACTTTGCCTCTCAAGTCTGGCAGCACGATGGCAACATGTCATAGTGAGGTGCGTGAGTCAGGATGGTCCACCGGTGCTTGACCACCCCAAAAATATGTTCAACGACATTGCGTGCGGATGCATGACGTAGATTATACAGCTCCTTGTAGTTCTGTGGGCTATGGAATAATCAGATCCTCAAGTATCGTTGGAGAAATCAACTCACCGTTGCGACGACCGTGCCCATTCAGCCAGATGATATTGTGTGCTTCGAAAGGGAATGAGAAGATAATCACAGATTCCAAAACCTGCATCGGCAAGGTAGCATTTGCCTGGCGGGATTGTGAAACCGGCGAGACGTGCATAGTTGTACATGATGGCATCTGATGAACAGCCGTCCCAGCCACTGACAAAGAATAATAAGTGCATATCGAACGAAACATCAGCTAGGCAGTTCTGTGTGACACCACCCTTCCGGTTCCGTGCTGTATGAAGCTGCTCCGCGGACGGAGAACAGTTTATATGGGTTCCATCAATGGCGCCCAAGACATTGCTGAACCATGGCCACCATTTAGTATTGTTGCGAATGGCCTCGGGAATAGGATCGTCGGCTGCTGGCAGGCGTACGTATCGGTTTTTTTTTTTTTTTTTTTTTTTTTTTTTTTTGGAGCGTTTGGGACAATGAAATTCAGTCTGCAGAAGCATTCCAAAGGTCATCCGCTGGGTCTATGGTTGCAGTCACGACTTCGTGACAAACTTTTGTCCCGATTTGGAAATGGCTACTACGTCTCGAGTTTTTAGTGGGAGATTGAGTCATTGTGTAAATAGCATGCTAGGATATATATCTACAGATCCCCCAGAGCAAAAGTTCGAAAAGTGAAAAAGTTTTTTTGTCCACTAAGATTTTGCGTTTTCGGTTCGGGCCGGCCATAACCGGTGGCTGTGCCCCGCCATCACTCGCGCTCGTCGTCTTCCTCTGGCTCCACACTATGCCGCGGGTATCCCAGGGCACCTTTCATCAGCACAGGGGTAGCGGGGGGATGTTCGCCACCTCTCAGCCTAACTCCGCTCCCTCTCAAACTGAATTAGACGACAACGGAGACAATCTGTGGGAGAGTGATGCAGAATCTGACACCGACGAAGAAGACATTGACTGCTTCGAGGCTTGGGACGTGCAGCCGAAGCCACGGACCTATGATGAGCACGAAGAGAGACGACGTGAGAAGCGGGAGAAGGCGGCTGCCAAACTCCGTGCCGCTGAGATGCGGAGTGCCGAAAATCGGGAAGGCGGAGCCTTGAATAAAAATGCAGGTGCGTATATTCATGGTGGAATATGGACAGTAAATTAATCGTCTTGTGTAGGCACCCACAGGGGAGCTTACGGTGTCGGTGGTGCGTCCAAGCGAACCGTTCAATTAAACAAGAAAAAGCTGCGGGACGCCTTCAATTCAGGTTCTCTGAACATCTCACGGGCTGAATTGGATCGCCAGCTGGCCATCATTGATGCAACCGCGGCCCCCGCTGTCAAAAAATCGACTCCCCTCGCTTCTGGTTCACTGCCGGCTCAGCGAACTCTCATCAATATGTTTGCGAGCCAGAAACGTGCCCGCGCTCCCTCTCCGAAGAAATTCCCGCTCCTGCTGCTTCCTTTAAGCGCCTCCGAACTGATGCCCCCGAGCTTCCCACGGAGGAGGAGTCTTCGTCTGACGAATTAGATGAGGAGGAGGAGGTGGAGCCGCCGCCGGAGCAGATTGAGGAAGAGGCACGGGAGGAGCATGGGGACGAGGCGGTTAACTCTACTGTCTTGGCAGACAATGTTGCGGAGTGGGTGGACACCATTCTCGATGACGCAGCCCCGCAGGAACCCCAAGAGCTCGGTGCTCTCGCCGCCTCGTCTCTCAAACTAGCACGCAAGCAGAGGGATTATCGGAGTGAGGTTCTGTTTGCCTCTCTAGTCGATTTTTATCGCTGGATGCCTCGCATGGGACGTCTCCGGGCGGCACTCCGTGTTGCTAAATACCTCGACGATGAAGGATTTTATCTCGGGGTTCAACGATGGTTGCGAACGCTCGAGGTTGGCACCGTAAATCTGTTTTCCCTCGCCTCCATCCAATTCCGTGTCTGACTTTAATTGCAGGTCAATCCGAAATTATTGCAGCGCCATATCAATGAAACATTACTTCCCTCGCTCGCGCTCAAGAAGAAGACAATTTCGATCCGGCACTGTCAGCGATGGCTTTGGCGGCTCGGATACCGCCGCAGAGGCCACCAAAAGAATGTTTACTGGGACGGGCATGAGCGTAAGGATGTGAGGCAGCGGCGCGAAGAATTCCTTGCAGAGCTGCTTGCCTATGAACACCTCCGCCCGATGTACGCTGAGCCTGACATGCAGGAGGTTCTGCCCGAGCTTCTAGGCGACAACATTGAGCACGTTGAAATCGTGCATGACGAGGCCAGCTTTCATTCAAATGACTACCAGAACAACCAATACTGGCTAAAGCCTGGCAAGCAGGTCCTCAAAAAGAAAGGTCGTGGTCGTTTGATCATGGTGTCCGCATTTTTGTGCGAACGCTATGGTCTTCTCGCTCTTACTCCAGAGATGATAGCGGAAAACGAGAAAATGGTGGCTGAGCTTCGTTTAGCAATCACAGATTCGACAACAGTGATATATCCAGATAACAAGGCCTCAGGCGACGACTATTGGAATATGAAGCAGATGATTGAGCAGGTAAGTCCTTTTCTTTCTGCATTGAACTTTCTTTGTCAATTCTAATCGAATAATAGCTCATCATCGCCATTCTTATTGCTCGTCGTATGTTCCCCAAAGCTGTCATTCACTGGATTTTCGATAATTCGTCCGCCCACGGGAGTCTTGCACCAGACGCCTTAACCACCACCAAGATGAATGTGAACCCGGGTGGGAAGGTTCCAGAAATGCGCGACACCATAATTCCTGACAGCAATCCGCACGGCCACGCAGGTGAAGCACAGAAGATGACCTTCGAGAAGAGTCTGCCCGCCAATCACCCGTACAAAGAATTCGAGGGACTTCCGAAAGGAATGAAGGTGATTTTGGCAGAGCGAGGATATACGAAGGACACCAATGGTAAGACATTGATCGGTGACTGCAGAGCGTGCAAACTTGTGAAGTCTCGCAAACCTCATCTCAACGGTGCTTCGGCCGATGAGGAACGAGAAATGCACAGTGATGACGGAAACGACACGGAAGAGGAAGAGGAAGAACACCCTGTTGATTGTTGCATGCGGCGCTTGCTCTCGCTTCAACCGGATTTTGCTGGCCAGAAGTCTCAACTCGAGCTGGTGCCGTTCATTTTACTTCTGACAATTTAATTACTCATTCAAATTGTAGCTAATTGCAGCAGCACCCGGAATGGTGTGCCATTTCCTGCCCAAGTTCCACCCAGAAATGAATCCGATCGAATATTTCTGGGCTTGGGTGAAGCGGTGGTTCCGGGAGCGTTCTAACGGAACTTGGCAAAAAGCCAAGGACCTCGTTGATGATGGACTTTGTCTCTGCCCCCTTCCCACCATCCGGCGATTCTATCGACGTGCACATCGCTATGCCAGTGTCTACCGGCTAGGTGCCACAGGGCCGGTTGCCGAGTTTGCTGTGAAGAAATATTGATCGCACCGCGGAGTGCGTGCAACTGAATTGGCCGATGCAAAGGCGGAGTGGAAGGCCAAGGCAGATGCAGTGTTGAAAGGGGTGGTACTGACTCGGACCCAGGGAAAGGGCAAGGCGAAGGCGAAATAGGTACACTGAATTTTGAAATTTCTGCCCGAGATTTTGCGCTTTTTTTTCCCACGCTATGATACACCCAGATTTTTTTGAAACGAAAATTTTACCTACTAACTATACCTACTTTTATGCCTAATCCTGAATCTCCAAGGTCCTAGGCCAAATTTGCGGCTTGACATGAAGTCTTGGCTGCAACCATACGCGTCGTCGAATCAACGCACGCATCGCCCGCCAGTTTCGGGCTACCTGTCCTTGAGATTCTCTCTGCCCCTCGCCCCGTCCGCCTTCGGGATCGCGGGGACTCGTGCCCGTGACACTCGTGGGAAAGTGATTCAGACGTGTTTTTAGGCGTAGATTGCGATTCTGAGGTCAGAGAGACCCCAAAAATCTGCATACTGTCGCTATGAATAAATTAATGATTTGTTGACTTTGATTGTCCGAAGCTGTAGAAGTGTGCCGAGTGAGGTCAGTGCGTGGGATGATGAGAATGATTGACAATGAGATCAATACCAACCAAACTTCACGTGATCGTGCCGTTCATCATACCTATGTACAACCAACGTACAATGGTCGTCGCGAATGCCGAGATTCCTTTGGAGGCACTATCTGGAGCCGAGGGAGGAACACCTACGCCTTCCGGATCCGCCCTGGCCTGGGAAGAACAACTATCGCAACAACTATCGCAATTATCTTCCGACCTGGCCCATCTTCGTCAATGGTCACTGCACACATCCCACGAATCCGAACTGGCTCGTTTTCGACAATGGTCATTTTACTCACAGACTCTTGCGCCAAGCCCCTTTCTATCCGACAAATCCCATGATTTTTGGGACCTTGAAATCATCGACCAAGCCCGCGACATGTCCGATTTCCGGGCGGGGCTTCGTGCGGCGCCGACGGAAGATGCTTTGGTTAGCCAATTATCGAAATATTGTTAACGCCCCTTATCCGATTTTAACCAGATTCGCTACCCTTCAGGAGAGGGTTATCAAGGTAGGGAGGACGTTGATAATCCTCTGGCGGAGGCCAATTACACATCCCGGGAATCCGAACTGGCCCGTTTTCGACAATGGTCATTTTACTCACAGACTCTTGGGCCGAGCCCCCTTCTACCCGACAAATCCCATGCTTTTTGGGACCTTGAAATCATCCACCAAGGCCGCGGCATGTCCGATTTCCGGGCGGGGCTTCGTGCGGCGCCGAAGGACGATGCTATGGTTAGCCAATTATTCAAATATTGTTAACGCCCCTTATCCGATCGTAACCAGAGTTGCTACCCTCCGGGAGAGGGTTATCATGATAGAGAGGACGTTGATAATCCTCTGTCGGAGGCCCTTTCGGATGCCCGTGACGCCAATTCCACAACCCGGGAATCCGAACTGGCCCGTTTTCGACAACGGTCATTGTACTCACAGACTCCTTCGCCAAGCCCCCCTCTAGCCCACAAATCCCATGATTTTTGGGACCTTGAAACCATCGACCAAGCCCTCGACATGTCCGATTTCCGGGCTGGGCTTTGTTCCGCGCCGACGGAGGATGCTCTGGTTAGCCAAATAATTCAATATTGTGAAGTATCTTATCCGATCCTCACCAGATTCGATTCCCGCGGCCCGAGGGTTATCATCACACGGAGGACATTGGCAATCCTCTTGCGGAGGCCCATGATCGTACTTCAAGACTCCGGGAATCTTTGTCGTCATTGACGACCGATTCGCTCGCGACCCAAGAGATCTCTTCAGGGAGCTTTGGGTCTTCTACTTTTGGAGGCTCCTGTAGCATCGGGATCGCGCAGCAGGCCTTCAGCGGCGCCCTGCTACGGGAGTTCAAACGGGTCCCCAGCCAATTTCAGCCCCAATCCTCATCCACTCCTAAGCGTTTGAACAATCCAGCAAGTGGGAGCATGTCCATGGAGGCGTCCATACCCGCATTGCTAAACAATAATTTTCAAGGCGAGTATAGGAAGGCCGCATCTTCTGGATGTGGCCCCATTCCGATGAATTTGGTATTTCGCCCTCCGACGACGGCCTTCCAACGCGGATGCTCCCGCCACTTGGGGGATATCACGAACAGCCAGGCTCACGATGTGGGGCCGGCTCAATCGTGGAAGGAACAGGGTCTGGTTCGTGTGCGGCAAGTATTGACGAGCCCGACTGATCATGGCCAGATTCATTGCCCTCGACAAGACGTCAAAGAATATCCAGATGCTGATGATCACAGAGACTCACATTCTGGTTACTCCGCGCACGAACACATATATCCTTGGAGCTTTGACAATTCCCAGACTTCACGGGGTGTCGAAGCAGCCCAGGGTGTCTTCAGTACGGCTCGATATGGCAGCCCACGTCATTTGGAGCAGGCATCCAACAATGGATACGCATGGTTTCTGCCCCAGTCCTCATCGACTCCCAACCGTGCGACACAAAGAGCTGGTTGAACATGGTATAATTGTAGTAGGGTCGTGGAAGGGCCAAAGTCCAGGGCTGAACATTTACCATTTTGTCCTGATGGCTGAAATTTCTGTGATTGTTGTTTATTTTATTTTATTTTATGCCGCCCCATGGTTGTCGTGACGGAAAGAGAACGTTTGGGAAGGTATCATCCGCGTCCCCGCCGTCGAAAGCGAAAGCCTCGAAGGTCTCCATACCAGGGGCAGCGACGTGGATGACATCTGAAACTCCCTCTCCAAACTTTGTTGAGAAGGCATTGAGGAATGCAAGAACGAGACCCAAAAAAAAGTCGAAAACTGAGACGCCCATGTTGGATGGTATAAATCTACTATTATCTATAAGAATCGACCACGGTTGACTCTTGGACAAACCGGCTGGCACTCCATGTATTACCTTGCTTGTCAAGGTCTCTGGAAGCTAGTCTCGGACCAGATCTCTCATGACGTCCCAGAATGGGAACCCTGTCATGATATCTGGCAGTGGAAGTTGACCCTCATATTGACCTCATAATAGACCCACTTGAAAAATCGGTCATTCCGAGGGCTTTATTTCGCCGGAAATGGCCTCAGATTACCGAGGGTTTCGCCACTCGGTTGGAGCAGGGAGAGTTCTTGTGGGTGGCGAGTCGACTCTGCAAACCCTTCGTCCACGAGCAGCGTACCGAGAACCTCTACCTCCTTGTCCTTCTCGGGGATGATGGTGGAAACCGGGAGAGGTTCCATCCAGGGAGCCAAGTACACTGGAAGGATAAGCTCCATGCCGAGGAGACCATGAGGAGGAGAGAGGAGGGTCGGAGGCTGGGAACATTGAGTAGACGCACTATCTGATCGTCCGGGATAGAGTAAATCAACACCTCAAAATAACCGTCATCTTCAGCCGGTACAAGTATATATAGAGTAAAACACGCTCGGAATGGGCCCTCTCGGTCTGCCATAGAGTAAATGGGGTGGAGGCCAATATTTTTTCTTGGCCTGCTATCATGTAGTCTCTATGCTACAACAGTTGAGGTGCCCGTGCCTCGCATGTTGTAGCTGGAACGCTCCCCGGACAAGAAAAAATCCAGGGAAGTCCGCGTGTCGCCCCTTGGTCGCCCCCCAGCCTTTGTGGGTGGAGTTGTGAGTGAGCATTGATGCCTTCTCTCTATGAACGATTGTCTTCATACACACAGTGACACGGTCTAAAGAACAAACTGACAAAATTAAATTTGGGCCACTTGCATTAAAAAAACAACTTGTCCTAAAACACATGGAGTGGCCTACTTATGGATGAAGAGGGGGTTTCGTAGGATTCGGCATATGCATAGATCACTGGGGAATATTATTTCTCGACCAACATGGTAAGATTCAGCTGATGCATAGATCACTGGGGAATAGGATTTCTCGACCAACACAGTAAGATTTGGCTGTTGCATAGATCACTCGGGAATAGGATTTCTCGACCAGCAACGCTGGATTCCGCTGATGCTTAGACCATTCGAGAGTATTATTATACACCCAACAGTGCGGGGTTTGGCCAACACATAGATCACTGCCGAATATTATCCTTTGACCAGCAGGGCTGGATTTGGCCGATGCATATTTCACTGGCAAATCTCATTTCTCGACCACCAGGGTAGGATTCTGCTGATGCTTAGATCACTGGAGAGAATTATTACGCACCAAGCAGGGCAGGATTCAGTCGATGCTTGGATGGCTGGAGAATATTATTATCCGCCGAGCAGGGCAGGATTCAGCGGATGTTTAATTGGCTGTGTTTTATACGTTAAATACGGGAATTTTTCGGGCAGGCAGCGCCGGTATTACCCTACATTCAAGACCAGGAGGCTCCCAGAACCTCTCCCCGTATGAAACGTATAATACAATGCAGACCCGGCCCCATGCACCATGGCCGTTGATACCTGCAGTAGGACTGCACCCGTACTGATTAGTGATGCGAACTGTTCCGCATGATCCGTGCACAGCCTACATACGTACGTCAGCCGCATCTTCTCGGGCATCTGTCGTGCAGGTAGGCCTGATTCAGTGTTTTAAATGCACATAGCGGTAGTTGATTGTTTGTAAATTGTAGCAACATGCCATGGGCGTCGTAATAGATAAATATAACCTGCTCTCCAACTACGCAGTAGCCAGATCGCAAGCGTTCAAGCCGACCACAATCATCTCGGCATTTCGAAAGTGCGGGATATCACCACTAAATGAGGGCGCCGTCCCCGAGGCACTGTTTGAGCCGGCGCAGAACTACACTACTCAGGCGGCTACGCCTGTCGCCCCTCGTCTCACTACTCTCCTTGTTTCCAACGCCAGCCAGTCTTCTTCCTCTAGTATTCCCTCTATTGGATCGACCTCGTCTGCATCTGGTATGTTTAATGGGTTTGTGTGATTTGTGTGCGCTAATATTACATCAGATTCGACGCATGCGACTAGTTCTAGTTATTCTTCGAACCAGTCGCGTCCGTCAGCTCCGCCGCTGCCCAGCTCATCGTCGGTGAGCCAATTCCCACCGTCAACACCCAAACGGTCATCCGCAGGGCCGTCAGCTGTGTCGACTTCCACCAATTCCGCCAGGGCGCAGGATGCTCTCAGAACACGGGATGCTGTGCAGGCAGCATACACCCTTGCTATTCCCTCACCTGTCCGTAAAACGGCATCGCGCAGTGCAGTGGCTGCCGAGAACGACGAGCTGCGGCGACTCCTTAACGCAGCTGGGGTCGAGCTAGACAAGAACTACGCGCAGATGATGTTGATGAACCGGGAGAACGAGATCAGGCGTCAGCAGCTGCACACGAAAAAGAACAAGACTAAACGGACCTACACAACTGGGAAAGCTCGCCTCATGACGAGTGCTGAGATGATGCAAGCGTTGCTGGAGGACCTGCATAAGAAGCAAATGGGTGAACTCCATTCCGAGCTCAGGAAGAACGTCTTCCCCAAGCTCAAGAAGAAGAGTTCCGACGCGCAGAGGGCGGAGAAGGTGGCGAGGGCGGCAGAAAAGGCGGCGGAGAAGGAGGCGGAGAAAGCGAAGAAAGCGGCGGCGAAGGAGGCAGCGAAGGTGGAGAGGGAGGCGAGGAAAGCTACCAAGGCGGCAGAAACGGTGCTTGCGCGGGGACGGGGACGGGCACGGGGTGCTCGAAGCCGCGGCTGCGGCCGCGGTAGAGGAGGTAGGGGTCGGGGGCGCGGGAACGAGACGCGGGACAGCGCTGATGAGGAGGAGTCGAGCGCGCAATCCGACTCCTCTGACGACAGCCAGCTCGACGACACGGTTGTTGATGCCAACACTGGTGCCCCGGGGATTGAATCTTCAGACGACGAAGACGAACATGGTGACCCATTTGTTGCCGTCGACGGTCCGCCAAGCGCCGCGAGCCCACCTCCTGCAGTAGAGGATGAGTCCGACGACGATGACGAGTCAGCTGGAGGTGAGACTGAGATTGCTTCTTTCAATGGGCACAGATGGGAGTCGCGGCGTCATTTGGAGTTCCAGGTGATTTGGATGGACGGTGATATTACCTGGGAGCGGCTGTTCAATGTCAACGACTGCGCGGCGATGGAGCAATACCTCGCGCACCACGATCTTGACGACCCATTGCTCTTATCCAGCCGCAAATTCCTCCTTAACAACAAGATACGGGCCATTAACGAGTAGTTGTAGACGTCCTAGAGAGCCGTTGGATTGCTTGAATCAGTTAATAGCACTGGCGGTGGTCAGAGGGAGGCAGAGGAAGCGGGAAGTCGGGGCTGATCAGAATGTTCCCACGCCTGGCTCGGATCCCCGGTTTCGCCGTTTTTGGACTTGCCGCTGCAAAATATTCGCCGAGCCATCAATTCTTCACTAAATCCAGAAGTCCGACCTACATTTCATTCATACGATCCTAGACTACATTCCAGCACACCAGAACCCTCAACCACTGGCCCCTTGGGCGTCAGGCAAGGAAAAACCCTTAAGGTGGCTCGATAGGCAGTCAGATGACTGATAATATTGATAATCAGATTAGTAACATAGAACAGAGTAGATACATGTAGAATACTCTAGATACAATTAGTATATAAGCTTGTAGTGCAATCCTGCTAGAGCATCTGATTGCTCAAAAGCAGCCTTCTCACAAACAGTGCTATTGCAATCGTATTCTATCTCTACTTCTAATTCGCTCTCCTTGCTCTTATCTCAACAAAATTTACGTCTAAAGGCTTGCCAGAGCTGTGAAGGATATTGTCGAGAAGATAAAGACCATAGTCATAGATTTCATCCTCAGTTGGATTTGGGAAACCTTTGTTTATCAGCTTGTGGCGAAGATCATCACAGATGTTTGCTTTGAACCGGTCCAACAATGCCACAGGATCATTAAGCGGTGAGTTCTCCTTCAGAATTGTTGCAAAAAGCTGTCGAAGTTGATGACCGGTCTGCATAACTGCCGCCTCCTCCAAGCATAACTCCCATTCCTTGTCGTCCTCTAGTAGGCCACCGGCACGACAGGCCGCTTGAAAAGTGGGATGAACCACACCATCTACAGTGCGAAGGTCCTCAAAGGATGTTGCTCCACAGACAATGGTAAGAAGAGTGCGAAGAAAGAACCTTTCGCCTGCTGAAGGTCCGGCAAAGTACATCCGACCAATTGCAAAACCTCTTTGCCTGACTTTCCACTTTGTTTCCTTCTTTAATGACTGCGGCCACTGTTACCACGCACCAAATTCCTGCAACAGACGATCGAGTCATCACGCACGACCATATCAATACGATAATTACCCTCCCATTATTCAAGAGTGGAACGGGCCAAGCCAGACCTATCAACCCTACTACAATCCTTATCATCAGCAGTTTCAACAGCCAAGCCGTTACTCTTATTACAGCCAATGTGGGTCACACCTAACGTGTCTCATCGACTCCTCTGAATCCATCAAATAGGAGTGTATCGACTACGTACGCCACGATGGCAGTGCTCACAGTTACAATTGTTGGTGGTATGCTTAGTTGACATAAATTCCAAACAACATGAACGACGAGTATGATTGCAGTCAGAACTTCGTGACAAACTTTGGTCCCGATTTGGGAATTGCTACTGTTGCCTCAGTTCTGTATGAGACATTGAGGTGTTGCGTAAATAGCACCACAAGAAGCCCCTTTATGGATCCCCCAGAGCAAAAGTCGCAAAAGTTGAAAAAAAAAAAATTCCACGAGAGATTTTGCGTTTTCGGTCCGGCCCGACCATAGCCGGTGGCTGTGCTCCGCCATCAATTTGGCCCGTCGCCCCGTCCTCAAAAATCGCAGCTCCAGCTGGTGCGTTTCGCCTCTTCCGTGACTCAGGATTTACTTGTCTATTCTAAACCTAGGGATTTCTTGCCCAAGTTCCACCCCTAGATGAATCCTATTGAATATTTCAGGGCTTGGGTCAAGCGATGGTTCCAGGAGTGTTCCAATGGAACCTGGCAAAAAGCCAAGGACCTCGTCGATGAGGGGCTTTGCCTCTGTCCCCTCCCAACCATCCACCGCTTTTATCGATGGGCAGATCGCTACGCAAGCGTTTATCGACTGGGTGCGACCGGACCGATTGCCGAGTTTGCCGTCAAGAAATTCTGCTCACACCGCGGAATGCGTGCAACAGAACTGGCTGAGTCAAGAGCAGAATGGAAGGCCAAGGCAGAGGCGATATCTCGAGGGGTAGTTCCACCGGTCTGGGCCAAGGGAAAGGGCAAGGGCGAGCAGACGGCTCAATAGGTACACTTAATTCGAAAAAATTTGCTCCAGATTTTGCGTTTTTTTTCCCACGCTCTATAGCCTCCCGTTTTTTTAAAAACGAAATTTTTACCTACAAACTATACCTACTTTCCTGCCTAATATCGAGTCTCGAAGTGTCCGGGTCAAAATTGCAGCTTGTCATGAAGTTCTGACTGCAATCATATACTACGGCGATGTGCTGGACGCGTGGAATCGGAAGGACAGACGAGGCGCGAGAATTGCCATGCTGAGTCGACCCAAAGCAATTCCGGCAGGGAACCCTCTGAGACGATAGCCAGCGCACTTATGAACAAAACGGTCGGTTCAGATTTTTTTTGGTTCGTCTGCGCCATCAAGCGCGGTGGCTTGGAACCTCTCCATAAATCTGCTGCACAAAATACTGTATTTTTTCTTTCAATTCGACAAGGGGGGTGACACGTGACTCTTGAACCAATTCGACAAATCGACAACCCACCGGAGGGGCCGTGACATGGGGCCAAGTTTCAACAGCCTCCCAAGAAGGCAGTAATTTCTGAATCAAAGAAAAGTCAGACCAAGACTGTGGTGGACGATTACATCACCAACTTGGTTCGACCGGATCAGAAACTCAAAAAGCCAAACGCTAATCACGTTCGGAAGACTCCCGGTCGTATTGCGATCGGAAGCACACTGGACAAGGCGATAGGAGGCTCTGCCAAGTTGGCATCAGCGCCGCCACCCGGTCCTTCTGATAGCTCCTCGAGTTCAAGTTCTGATGAACCTGAACCATTGAGTGATGGGGAACTGAGCGAAACAGGCAGGCGTTCATCAGCAGCAGCTCGTCATCGGCGGATGTCTTCCTGTAGATCCAGCGGGAACAGATCGCGCATGATTCGAAACCCATTCCGCCAACCAAGTATGATGGCGAAATGAAGGCGACAACGTTCCAGAGATTTGTGCGCGAAAGTTCTGCATATCATCAGGCTGACCCTGCGCCCCCTCCCCCTCAACAACGTACTCAAAAATATCCACGTAGTACGGACATGCAGCGAGACATTCCGCACGGCGACAGTCGGATGGAGGAGCCACGAGTCCTCCAAATTCAGCCCGGATACTACCCCCATCAACACTTTCAACACCCTCCGGCCTCTCAGCCCTTTTTCCCGTTCCAAAATCAGCAATACCATGGCACATTGTACAATCACAATGGTCCCGGTACGACAGCCTCGCAAATGTTGCTACGTCCCTATCTGACAGATATTAGCTATTGATCATCGGTTCATGAACCCCTACTACCCCATGGGATTCCTGCCTGGTCCCCCCCAGCCGCAATGGCAGCCCAATCCTCTACAATTTCCAAATGCAGTTGCACCTCACTTCGCGCCGCTGCTTATCCCCCACCCAGAAATTCTGGACGTCTCCCTCCTGCTCCAGCTCCTGCTGTGGAAAAATATTCTGTACCTGCTTCGGCACTGGCAAATGCTGCAAAGGTTGAGCCCGTATATCGTGGTAAGATAAATCTTTCACCGTTACGGCCCGCACTGGTCTGATATTCCTTCAAGACTATTCTGCATCCTCCACCCAAGAGTGGCCAACGGGAAGTCTGAAGCTTGAGCGTATCAAGGGACAGGAAGAGAGTAAATGGAAGCAAAATAAGTGGGTATGGCGCTCAAACGGCCGTGTTCAGCATGACAGCTATTCGGCGGAGGTGCGGTTCTGCGTCGGGGTATTGCGATGTGCCTCATGCGGTCGTTTGACTCGCCCCAAGACTAGTGCACCTGTCCGAAGGGATCAGATCAGTAAAGGGTGCACATCTCGCACCTGTTCTATCGAGGCTCCGCTGGTCCACGACACCTGCGATGCGCGCTCATACCACTACACGTATGAGCGCAGTGGGGATACTATTTTGGTTTGGGAGCATCTTGGCAGCCATTCGACACATGAACGACCGCCTGGAGGTGCCCTGACAAAATCGGAGGAGGATTCTGTGGATGCACAGGTTTAATGGAAGCATGAAGCGACTCAGGTTCCTTCCCAGCCGCGGTTTCGGGGTTCGTGGATTCCAAGTAGCGGTAGTGCAATTTTGATTAAGAAATGGGGCGGCGGGAGAATCGGACCGAATGTGATGTGACGGAAATTGTGACCTTAGTTTGGATGAACCCCTCCACGGCGGCTGGCCGATAATATAGGTAAACAACATAGCCACAGGACCCCGTTTCCCGATCCGGTCGCCTCCGCATAGATCTCGCGACATCGTCGCGCGGGCCATGGCTACCGCCTCCCGATCCCAGCTCTCGGATCTCTTAGGCGCCTTTCAGCATCATCGGCTGAACATCTCGGAATTCCTGGTCACTCGGCATTCACAGATCACCCTGCCGTCGATCACCTCCTATCTCACACCGACGACGTTCTGGGTGCCTTCCTTGCTCATCAGCAGTCCGCACGGCGTCGAGCCGGGGAGGGCCAGTGGTGGCCGGAGGCATCAGGATGTGCAGCCAGACGCGTGAACGGGACGCGTTTGTCGGGCGGGGCGCGACGAGGATTTGCGCGGAGTGCCAGCGAGTTTACGGGGTCTTGATGTGGCTATGTTGTTTACCTATATTATCGGCCAGCCGCCGTGGAGAGGTTCACCCAAACTAGAGTCACATTTAAAGTCACATCAGAAGCGGTCCGAGAATCCCGAAAGCATTTTTTATTCAAAATTGTAATACCGCTACTTGGAATCCAAGTGAACCTCGAAACTGCGGCTGGGGAGGAACCAGGAAGCGACTGCGCATGAGCTACGGACTGGAGACACTGGTCCGGGATCCGTTCCATTTCCCGACATCTCATCCACCCTCGCGAATCCCCATGCTGCTCGCTATGCGCTCGCTCAAAGTCAGGCTCGACTCGGACTGGCTTCAACCTCGTCGAAAGGGGGCCTTGCCTTAATGGCTTCTTTCGCTGACCTCAAGAGCCGACTCTCAACTCCCTTCATTGTTGATTCCAGCCTCAGTGGCCCCGTCTACATCACTCTTCAAACTCCGTTCATGGACAGGCGAGTGTGTCGACTCTTGGCTATTGGACTTGGCTTCCGGACCCAGTACTGCACGCCATGGGATTGTTGTAGATGGCGACCACTCATTCTTTCGAATAGGCCCTCTTCTCGCAAGTTGTGCTTACAGCATGAGTTCCAATGAATGGATACCCATCCTTTATTCCTGGATCAACGGTCAAGATATCGCACATCACCGACCCCACTTTGTGCATATATTCAAGTCGATAATCAAACATGCCGGCTCCCGATTCGAGCGCAAGCTTCTACTTTGTGTAATTAATTCTGTTCTTGTTAACTCGGACTTGGACTTATTCGCCCGAGAGCTCTACACCTATGAAAGTCCCGAAATCTCGGATCCACTTTTCCATGCACACCAATCTGTTCTTGACATCGTTATTGGCTCTCCCTCTGCCTCACATCCCATCGGGCCCGACTATAAACAGTGGATGGCATCCGGGGGGGAGCTCAGGGACGCCCGTCGTGCCAGCAACTTTGACTCCATGTTTTATAGCGCTCAGATTCTTCCTGGGGATGCTTCTCTGATTGAGCCACACACAGATTATATTATGCGACAGATCCTGCCGGATATTCCGGCCGACACTGAAGCAGATACTCCTACTGCTGTGTCGGAGACCCTGCGTCGTCGTGTCACCACTTTGGCGCCTATTCTTTTTGAGCTCCTCATTCTGCGCATTTATCTGCGCTGTTCTGCTGCGGATGATCTGCAGATATATTGGCTGACTCGCAGTTTTGACATGGACAAGCGCAAGAAACTTGTGGCAGATGATCCAATGTACTTTGCCAAGACTGGGTACATACATAGGTATATGACGCAACCCGAGCTCGCCCTCCAGGCTGCCCAAGAACGCACCGACCAGCTGATACCGCCGAAATGGTGCAAAATTGGGCATAGGGTTTCCAAGGCTGCCACTGGCCGTATCCCCGCAAACTTTATTTTTGCCAGAATCTTAAATGGCATGGGTGAGGAATATGTCTGGCATGATAACGCACCCACTGGGATCCCAGCTCAGGAGGACGCTCTTAACTTCCTGCCATCCAGCCCTCTTTTGCAGCCGCCGATTGAAGTATTACCAACGGATCATCAACACTCGCCTGCCCCGGAATTGTCCAGCAAAACACCCGAGACCTTGAAACGAAAATTCAACGGCTCTCTTGGACCTCATTCAGCCTGAATTCGTCTTTAAGGTGGAGAGCGTGGGAACCCAGCACCCTTATCTCAGCTATGACAAAGCGTGACGTGACGTTCCAAATCTTGGGCCGGAGAAAAAAAATTGAATAAACCGGTGCAAAAAATGTATTTCATGGAAGAAAAAAAAACAACTTATGTACAGACTGTCTCATCTATGTTACTGCATTATAAGGCAGCATCCTATGGCTCTTGTATGTCTTCTGTAGATAACCTAAATCCTTCCCAGTACAGCCAAGATAATAAGCTGATATAAATCGGGCTGCTCTGTTGGAAAACCGAAGAAGAAACAATTGAGGAATTTCATCCAGACATCTTTTTGTTGAAGTGGGGTTTGGTAGTGTTTGGTTCAGACGGGTCCGCCTTCCTTATTTGTACTCTGTCACATATTTAGTCATGGTGTGACAATGTGACAGGGCTTTTCGCCTTCCATCTGGTGCTATATCTGCCTTTTCGGCTTCCATCTGGTGATCTCATTGCAACAGGTTACGGGCCCTGTCTCAGAGTCTTCTATACCTCATATCATCTTCCTCTGCCTCTTTTCTTTCAAGAATCTGTCTGTCTTTGGGTGGATTCATCCTTTACCTTCTGGATAACCTCCTCTTGCGCTTTTCTGTCACGTCACACATCACGCGTCACAGATCACATGTCCCCTCCCTACATCACCTCTGCTCTTACGTCTGTGCTCACTGTCACTCTCGACTCATCCAACTGGGTGAAGTTTGGGAAGAATGTGAAAGTCTTCTTGCTGGGACTAGATGCTCTTTGGGTCCAGGATGGCACTGGGCCTGGCACAGATGCAGACAACATCACCCTTGATCGCATGCTTGTTCCGTACCTGTATGGAAAGGTCAGCGATGACTTTCAGCATCTAGTCGAAGACCAGGTCTCTGCTACTGAGGCTTGGAAAGCACTCAAGGGTCACTTCGAGAAGTCGAACATGACCAACCGTGTTGTTGCTCGTGCGGAGCTCAACGCCGTTCGGCATGATCCTTCTAAGGACATCACCGTCTATATCCGCGCTATGGCTGCTGCCGTATCGAGGCTCACTGCGATGGGTGTCGTTGTCGATGCGACTACCCATAAGGATCTCCTCCTTATCAACCTCGACTCATCCTTCAGTGCAGTTCGCACCGTCCTCCTCGCACGTGCAACTGAGCCTGCGCTGGAAGAAATCACCAGCCTACTCTCCGCCTCTGCTGCTGATCCTGGGATCAAGCAGGAGGATGACGGGATTTCGTCCATCGCCCTTGTCGCCCGTGGTTCTGCCCCCCGCCGTGTTGCTGCAGCTACCTCCTCTTCCCCCTTGACTGGCACCATCTCTGATGGCTTCCCTCTCGACTCACAGGGACATCGCTGGTGCGATCCTTCCAATTTGGACTGTCATCGGTGCGGTCGTGCAGGCCATATTGCTTACAAATGCATGCATTCGATGCCTGTGTTTGTCAAGGATTGGATCAATTCCAATCTGCGCACTCCTCAGTCGCACACTGCGGCTTTCGCTTCTGCCATCGACGCTGGTCTCGACGTGGATTCATTCTTGGGGTTGTGGGAGAAACACATGGGAGGTGGCTACGGCGATGTTTCTGGCCCTGGTCTTCCACCGATTCGCACCTAGTTGGGAGAGGATTGTAGAATTGGGTGGGAGTTGTCGCATTCGGTGGGAGTTGTGATGTTTTCTTTTTCTTCTGTGTTTGGTGTTCCGTCTGTCCCAGGTGGGAGTGTTGAAGTGGGGTTTGGTAGTGTTTGGTTCAGACGGGTCCGCCTTCCTTATTTGTACTCTGTCACATATTTAGTCATGGTGTGACAATGTGACAGGGCTTTTCGCCTTCCATCTGGTGCTATATCTGCCTTTTCGGCTTCCATCTGGTGATCTCATTGCAACACTTTTGACATTTGCTTCCATTTCATCAATATTCTTGGTGCTCGGGGACTTTCGATACTTGAATTTTGCTGCACCCCAGTACATTTCAATAAAATTGAGTTCACAGTGGTATTTAGGATAGAAGTCACAAATATGACCACAGCTTTCAACAAGTTCCTGAAGTAGTTCAAACGGGCATTTAACTTATGTAATGTAAAAAAAACCATTTTTCATCAGTCGCCAATAACCTCTAATCAGATACTATTATGAGTTCACCGTGGAGTACTGGTACTCGGTGAACGATGCAATTAAATATTCGGTGCTGACAGTCGGGGAGTGAGATAAATCTTGGCTGATAAATACTGTAACAGACTTCAACAAACGAGGTACAAGTTTCAACGGAAGTGTCTGTCTATGAGAGACTAAGTGTTTGTCAGCTGGGTCATCATCTTCCTCCGCAAGGCCCAGAGCACGACGACGATGCTCGGAATACCACGTGATGAGGTCGAAGTCATGATCGCGGATGAATAGAGTCGGAATAAGTCCACCCCCCCCCCCCCCTGGATGGCCACGCCCTGAATGGAAGCAACTACGAGACATGAAGAAAATATGTAGAGCTACATACAGCTATGTAGGCTACGCCTCTATGAAGATATGAGACTATATGGCCTTGATGCACCGCTATACCAACTATGTAGGACTATATATTTTTGGCGGGGAGCTACAGCGTGCTATATAAAGGGGGTCAAGCTACAGCACTATCCGGACTATGCTGACTACATATGTCTCCATAGGCTGTGGGATTTTTCCAGATGCACCTGGGCCGCTATCTGGCCTTAATGTCGTGTCAGCTATGTTATTTATTAATTTATTTGCTAGAGCCCCTTGTATCTGTAACCCTTGGTATCCCCTTGTACTTGCGCAGGATTCTTTTGGAACAATTTTAATCGGCATTCATACATCATCAGTGCGCCAGAAAAGTGAAGAGAGCACTAGGGACTCAAAAGCCGTGCTAAGCCGTTTCAAGCCCGCAAGTGCATTGAGACAGTTTGAACGCCTTGAAACCAGTTCCAAGCCACCCCGCTAGCGGCTTGGGACCGGTTCCAATCCCACCCAAGCCGACAAGCCGACCCAATCCGTTCCAACCGATTTGGGGTTTTTCCGACAAACCGACCAGCCTTACAACCTGCTCTTAGATCTACCCTGTAGGCAATTTTCTTATAGTAAACTTCCCCTCGAGAACTAATGGTCAATCTACCTGTAGTCTTCGATCCTTCCCAAGACACATTGTTCGAGATTTTACACACCATCCTGCTCGGAGACGCGAAATACACGTGGTACGACCTCCATCACAACTGGACACCAGTCCAGCAGGACATTTTCACCATTCGGCTTCAAAGTACTAATCTTGATGGCCTGCGTGTCCCCCCGATCCGTGCTGCGTACATGATGCAGTATCGCAACGGGCTAATTGGGAAGCACTTCAAAACTCTGATGCAGACAACAATTTTCCACATCCATGACATCGTTACTCCGAATCAATTCACCCTGGTGCGCGCTCTCGGCGAGTTGGGACCCATCCTCTGGACAGCGGTCATTGATGACATGGAGGAGTACCTGGTAAGTGCATCCTAGATGTGTAAGCCATTTCCCCTGAATGCCAGGGCTCTCTAGGCAGATCTCCAAATTTTAATTGACAATTTGCTCGATGCATCCGCAAACATAGATCCCAGCAAGATTTTGATCAAGCTCAAGCTTCATGTCCTCCTACACATTGTCCAGAAGATCCGACGCCGTGGTCCCGGTGTCCGCTTCTCCTTCAACACCGTCTTTCGCCTCTGCTCGGTGCTCAGCAATCACCAAGCTCCTAGTTGTGACATTGCCTTCAAATTTGCTGACCTCGACCGTGTTAAACATATCCTCAGTGGCGGCTTCTGGCTTCAAGATGCTGTCTGGGTGCGTGCTGGCAAAGATGTCAACCGCATCTTGCGCAACACACCAATAATCCAGCGGCATCTTGGCTGGGCCCCTCCGCCCACTTACATCCCGGGGCTTGTTCAGCCTGTCGCGCAGAAGAAGCAGAATAACCTACCTGCGCTCTCACGTGCCGAGACGCTGCTCGAAGGTGCCGCGAACCCTTTCTCGATTGCGATAGACCCTACGACTTCGTGGACACCTGCATTGAACGTCACCACCGTCTCGGGCGACACGGGCAAGATCGGTTCCTGGGCTGTGTTTCGTATAAAAGACGTGGGTCATCCTTACCACATATTTTTTTGCACCTGAAAATATCTCACAGCTGCCTGTGCTCGGACGATCGAGATCCTTTTGCTGCCCAAGGGCGGTAAGGCTGCAGAAGGTCTTCTTGTCATTGACCGCTACGATGTCGGTGAGGCACTTCATCGGCACTACCACACATGGAGCAGGGTACAACGGTGGTCCCCTCAAATGTAAGTCAATAAATTCAGTCAGTAATCATGATGCCTGACAATGCTCGGGGTTATAGGCTATTCAGTTTGTCTTCAATGTTCAGCACGACTGCCACGCGCGTGCGGGTGTGATGCGAGCGGAGTCACACGGCAAATGCAGGAGCGCCAGGAGTCCGACATGCTGGTTCACTCCATTGTGCACAGCAACGACACTCAATTTGTGGTTAACATGCATGCATTCCACAATGCGAGACTTCTACGAAAGGTTCTTCCAGTTGCGCTCACCAAGCCCCGCTGCTTGTACACGGATCGAAGGAAAAGGCATGATGAGCTTGCCGTTGAGCTCGCTGTTCAGCAAAAGGCCAAGCGGGCAGAAACCCAGCGCAAGGTGGCAGCCACCCGAGAGAAGAAGAAGGTGGACAAGGCCGCACACGAGAAGCAGGCAAACCCGATGGGTATGGACGAAGAGTCTGAGGATGAGTCGGAGAGAAGAGGAGAAAAGCGCGCGCGTGTAGATTGAGCAAATGTACATCTTTGCTAATTGTTTAATAAACAACCCTCGGCGCCCGCAGCCCGTAGTTTCCTGATCCAAGCAGCCATCCGAACACGGGCTCTATGGGCTGCAGCGCCAGCAGTTACCTTCGCTCGACCATTCCTCCATCTCAGCATCGGTCATTTTCGTCAATTTACCAAGTTGCCACAGCCATCCTGCTGGCCGTTCATCGACAGGTGGCTTGACAGGTCTGGTTGGTTTGCTCCGTGGACCTAGGAACAAATGTGTAAACATAGAAAACGAAAGGATTCCAGCAGTACCTGATCTTCTTTTATCCATTTGTGTACCGCTGATCGCTCGTACCGGATCCGGTGATTTTGCCTCTTCACCTTCAGCATCTGGTGATCAAATATCAGGAATGGGAAACATAGCGATATTCAAACCCCCTCACCTTCCATGTCAATATCCTCCTCGAGTGGAATTGGCGAGAAGATTCGCCACAAGGCTCCATCTGTATGTCTGGAGTCCCCGACACGCCGTTTTTGTTGCACAGACTTCATGTACAAGTCTGGTTCAGTCAGTGGAGGGAATCCAGATCCGGCATTTAATGCAATGAGTGCTGTTCGAGCGATTTTGTACGATGCCATGTGCGCATCACGCAGCGCGATTGCCTCCCGAATATTGTCGCCAGCTCGAGTGTTCTCCTTCTGTTTGTGTTCGTCCCTTCCTTGCGGTTGCATAATGCTGTCATAGTCTTCACGATGTTTTGCAGGGCACATAAGTGATCAAATGCTTCCCCTTCTCTCCATTTCGCCTCCTCGACCCCTAAACTGATCAGGTTCAGGGTTTGTCGCTCCTTTTCCGAAATGAAATCTGAAGGTAAAAACAATTTTTCATCATGAATCGAGGGTGCTTTCAAGGTCTGTGCTGCCACATTGTCTCCAACCAGCGGCATCAATTCGGTCTGGATTTTGCGCCAAGCTGTGATTCGAACTTGGATCTTCATGGTGCGTTTTCCGTTCTCTTTTTGCCTGGAGACGAGTGTGTGTTCCTCTGTGGCATCAATAAGCTGCCTTAGTTTACGCCTGGGACTCTATTCAATTCTAGTTCAGCTGGTCAGTGGTGAGCAACACATACTGGACATCCTGAATCTTGAATCCTTCGTCCAAGAATCGAGCAACCTTGCCTTTGGGAATCTTGGTGGAAGCAAAAGTGCTCTCATCGCTCAACATCTTTTGATAAATTGCGAGCTGAGACAGGACTATTATACACGCAATGAGGTAGACAACACATATGGACATATCCCCACCATGTGGCCCCGAGGAAAATATTGATTTTGGCCAAAGGCGGGGGTTAAATTCTCTGTAACTTTCCTAGAACACAGACAGCCTCAAGTACCATGCACCAGCACCAAAACATCGGTGCCCATTTCACTTTCACAAGTGAGGGACGAGGATTCCGAGGTTGGTGTTCCCACCCCCATGTGACTCTGAGGAAAATACTTATTATGGCCAAAGGCGGGGGTTAAATTCTCTACAACTTTCCTGGAACACGAATTCCCTCAATCACCATTCATCCACGCCAAAACATCGGTACCCATTCCACTTTCACAAGTGAGGGACAATGATTTTGAGGTTGGTGTTCCCACCTCCATGTGACTCCAAGGAAAATATTTATTCTGGCCAAAGGCTGGGGTTAAATTCTCTACAACTTTCCTGGAACACGAATTCCCTCAATCACCATTCATCCACACCAAAGCATTGGTACCCATTCCACTTTCACAAGGAAGGTCGGTGTTCCTACCCTCATGTGACTCCGAGGAAAATATTTATTCTGGCCAAGGGCTGGGGTTAAATTCTCAGCAACTTTCCTGGAACACAAACTCCCCCAATCCATGCATCAGTCCCAAAACATCGGTACGCACTCCACTTTCACAAGTGAGGGACCATCCACACCAGTAGAACTTGAGAATGTACTGTAGTCTGTATATCAATTCACTTTTTTGTCTTTTATTTTTAAAAATGTAGGATTGTAAAAATCAAAAAAGGGCACGTGGAAAGTGCCGCTGTGCCTATGTAAGTGCTGTTTGCTGCTGAAGGTGTACGACTGCTCAGGGCGCCCCAGGTACTAAATTACGCGTCGGCGACGCGTCCCGTAACACCGTTAGCAATGTGACCATTCGTGACTGATGGGAGCAAGTGCAACTTTCACGGCTAAACTGCACTAGATCTTTGAGGGGTGATGGCTGCTGTGTTTTCTTTGATGGATGTGCCCCAAGTCCATCCCAATGCAGCCTTACCCCGAAAAGATCTGGAGCCGAGATTAGGAAGAAGCCCCAGGTGCACCGAGAGAGGATCAGACGGACTAGTTGGCCTTGAATTATGAATGCTTCAGTGGTTCATTAGGAGTAAGTCCTCGATGCATTGCAGATTGATTCAGAACACTCATTGTCGCATGATAGTTCAACTTTGCACTGTGATCACTGAGTTGTACCGATGGAGAGCGCTCGGGATTGTCGAGAGCTCAATGGAGCTAGGGAGCTGGAAAGGAAGGCGCTGGACCTCGAACGCATGCACATTTTTTAGATGCATTGTTGTAATTGTTCCATCTTACACGGCGGACAATCAGCTGTCATGTTCCGTTTGGGACGCGTCTGTCACCGGGACTGTCATCGGCGGGTCACTTTCACTGTCATGTTCCAACTTTGATCGCCGGTTCCTTCCTTTTGTCACAGAGTGTTTCGAGTAATAAGACCGATAAAATTTGTATCAAAGTGCCGGCAAAAGAACTCAAGAAAGGGAATATTGAATTGCGAGACACTGTTTGGTAGCAAAGATAAACTATTAAACTGATGATTCTTCCAAGTCAGAGTCGCCCCCAAAGATTTGGGCCTCAAGATCCGTATCGTAGGAGGCCGCAAACGCAGGTGGGTTGCAACACTCGCTCCGGAATTCTTGCGCATCCTCGGCCATAGCTTCCTCGTCATCACTGATAAATGAGCCCACACTTTCCCCGTCACTCTCGTCGGTGGAGTCACGAGATCCGAGACTCTCACCACTGTCATCGCTGTTGGCCTGTGAGTTCCCAGACGTCGCCTTCTTGGTCACGTAAGCGAGGTCGTAATTATGATAATGCACCCATTTAAATACGGGCAACAGGTCTCGTTGAGTCAGCCAGAGTCTGCCAAGAACTACAGAATTAGGCTTGTGATTTTGTCCACTGTAAGGTGACTAACGTCCGCAGAAATTTTAGTAAGTCAACTCTGCAAAGCTGAGTAACCAGAATATCACAGGCTTCAATGCTAACCTGGTTCGGAGAATGGGCGGAGGCGCTGTGGCCCGGAAGGAAGAGGCGACGGTGTGATAGAATTCGAGAATCCTCACTACACTCGTAGCGCCCGTACACGTGGTATAATTGTCTTGCCTTTAAAGTGTTGCACCCGGAGTAGCCCACGGGCCCGTTGCCCAAGCAATATTATTCATTTCGCTACATGTTTGTTGCACCTGGAGTAGCTCCCAGCCACGCTTTGCAAGCAATATTACTGTGTCCCTGCATGTTCGTTATCTATCTCAAGTAATCACTCCAGCATCGCAATGCATATTCAACCATATGATATTCCAGTTACTCAGCTTTGCATGAATTGCCCTGACTAAAAGTGCTGCGGACCAAGATTTGCCTCGCTAGATTTTACTTTTTTAGGTAACTGAGTTGCGCAACTTGTGCTTTGAAGATGTAATATGAATGAGTAAGCCAGGACCTGAAGAGCATATAAGCGAAACAGGTTTGGTGTTGGATCCCCAGCACCCTGTTGTCCTTGCTTTCGCATCCGCTCTCTTGAGTGTTTTTGTTTGAAACCACCCTAACCCTAACCCTAACCCTAACTCTTGTACTCTAGCTAACGCTAACCCTTAACCAAAACGCTAACCCGTAGGCACAGGTAAACGTTTAAGTTCAAACCCCTGAGTCACAAGATAAGTGAGTCATGTGATCCGATCAGGTGATCGGTCACATGTTAGTCTTAAGTAAGACCAAGTCAGATGATCTGATTAGTTAAGTGCCAAGGCACTTGCTGAGTAAGATTGGTGCTGACTAGGCATTATGACTGATGGCTGAATAAGCTTACTAAGTGCATGAGTCACCATGAGTCACCATGAGTCACTCTGAGTCATTTGAGTCAGTATGAGTCACTTAGTCATGTAATATGAATGAGTAAGCCAGGACCTGAAGAGCATATAAGCGAAACAGGTTTGGTGTTGGATCCCCAGCACCCTGTTGTCCTTGCTTTCGCATCCGCTCTCTTGAGTGTTTTTGTTTGAAACCACCCTAACCCTAACCCTACCCTAACCACTCTGAGTCATTTGAGTCAGTATGAGTCACTTAGTCATGTAATATGAATGAGTAAGCCAGGACCTGAAGAGCATATAAGCGAAACAGGTTTGGTGTTGGATCCCCAGCACCCTGTTGTCCTTGCTTTCGCATCCGCTCTCTTGAGTGTTTTTGTTTGAAACCACCCTAACCTCCCACACTCTCCTCTACCTTCTCCTCTGACGTCATGTCACATGCCCTCCCATCATTCGTTCGGGCTATGTCACCATTGGCTAACGCCATGGCTGACTTGAGCAATGACGCTGATGCTCGTACCATCACTCGTCACACCCTCTTGCAGGGTGCCTCCACTATGGAGGAGCTCTTGGCGCTGATCAGCGATGATTACCGCCATGTCCTACGGGGTCCCCTCAAAGGGATATCTGACACAACTGAGAAGTTGTTAAAGACCCGTGCCACCCTAGCAAAGTGGCGGCAGCATCAGGCTGCCGGGACAACCCCTACCCATATGCGTGCGAAAGCACCCCAAGTCCAACTCACGAAGGACTTTGGCATGGAACCTGCTGCCGTCGCCCACCAAGCGGCCCTCCTCGCTGTACATTCCAAGTACATGCAGGAGGCCCTCTCTGAGTCCATTAGGGCTAAGGAGGAGGAGGCAAATTTCCTTGATATGGCCCTCAAACCACACGCTCTATACAATGAGCTTGCTCCACTTGTGGAGAATCGGTTGAAGGAGATCTTGGCACGCTCTCAGCTGCCAGTCTTTGAAACCGATTTGGTGACAGGTGAATTGGCCCTCACTGGCTGGAGGCCCAACGAGTCAGCTCAGGCACTCGCAAGAGATGTCCGGAGCGACTGCGTTGTCTATGCTTTCCGTGTGATCTCCATGACGGAGTCTCACGAGATGATGGCGGAAGCCAAAATCAATAAAAAGAAAGCTATAGCAGCACATGCGGATATAGAGATGGCCGACGCAACGCGCGCCGGCCCGTCGCTTCAGTCAATGATCGACAAAGCTGTCTCTGCCGCATTGAAAAAGGGCAAGAACCCTGGCAAAGTGAGTTATCGGATTCATCCGTATGCTCAACCTGCTGACTCTTCATTTCTAGGCCAAGGCCAAGAAGGATGGGAAGAGTCGTTCTCCCTCCACCCGACCCCCCTTCAGAGCGACGGATACCCCGAAGCACTATATTCCCAAGCCTGGACGCAAGCTGCCCAGCGCTATCAACGGAGGGAAGGGGAAACCTCAAGGGAAGGGAAAGGGCAAAGCAAAGGCCTAGAGCCAGCTTTTCGGTATGACATGCCTGCCACTTACCCGGACTGGTTGCTTACAGTCCCACTCCCAGCAGCGATAAATTGCATACATTTAAATACGCCTGTAAATATTATACTTGCATCCCAGTTTAAATATCATGTACATCGCTCGCCTGGCGTCAGCATCCCTGAGGATATCGAATATCAGCTGAGTGTTGGAATGAAATTCATGTTTCATAACCCAAGAAATACCGCCCTTATTAAGGACGCTTGGGAAGATTTCGCCGATCGTCTCAGATGGCGTTTATTCTTTACCTTCACTCAAAACGACGATGAAAATATCTACGATCCGGATTATGAGGTGCCCCACTCTAGAAAGAAGGGCCCTCGTCTTCCAGCATATCTGGAATATGGCCTCACTTTGGGTCGGAACTTCGTTCTACGCACGATTTCCAAAATACCAAGTGAAGATGAGAAAAGCATTTTTAAATCGCTCGCTCCCTCTCCTCGCCAAGTCCAACAGTTCTTAGTTGAGCATGACTATATTGTCACCAACACCGACAAGAACCTTGGGATCGCTGTGTCTGAGCGGACATGGATCCAAGATAAATGCACAGAATTGTTGCTGGACCGTAATAACTACGCTCCTATTAATCCAATTGAGATGCAACAAATCTGCGACAGACAATGTACTGAAATGGAGTCTATTGCTATTTACGCTGATAACTACCTCCATCAAGGCTCGCAACTTGGTAAATTCTTGCGGCACCGCATTACTGCGCCAGGAAGCCAACACGCTGTACCAGTATTTTACGGAATTCCCAAAATCCATAAGGAACCCGTGAAAATGCGCCCCATTGTGCCATGTCACAGCGCCATCCAAAACCCCGCAGCCAAGTACATCAGTAAAAGACTTAAACCGATTATCATGTCGGCGCCAACCATTATTCATGGAACCAAAGACTTGGCGATAAAATTAAGCAAGGTAACGTTGATACCGAAGCGCCAGTACTATATAGTAACTGGCGACGTTGTAGCATTCTACCCGAACATCCCCCTGAAGTTGTGCCTAGATATCGTTCTGGCCCTTTATGAGGAGTTCTATTATGGTGGAAATGCGAAAACGGAACAGGAACTAAGAGAAACGGAAATGTTCATTAGATGCCTGTCAGTCGGCAACGAAAACCTTATCATGCGGTTCAAAGACATGATCTATAAACAAAAGCAAGGCCTTGCAATGGGCATTGCTGACGCTCCTGACCTAGCCAACCTCTATGGTTGGTGGCATGAACGTAAATTAGAAGTCTTGAGTCATCCCTTAATACCATTTTATGGGAGATACATCGACGACTGTTTCGCACTTGTATACGCTCATTCTGAAGCGGAAGCTATACACATTGCGTCGACGGTCAAATTCGATGGCTGCACGATAGAGTGGAACGCGTCCAATCACTACCAGACCTTCCTGGACATGACGCTTTACATCGACGAACACGGTAAACTGCAACACATGCCGTATCGCAAGTCGCGTTCCCACCAAGAGAGAATTCCTTGGATATCCCACCACCCCCTCGACGTTAAGAGGGGGACCTTCATTGGTGAGATGTCCCGGCTAGCCACGCTATGTAGTCTTCATTCACACTACATCGACGCCATAAAGAGCCTGGCGGCACTTTATGTTAAGCGCGGTTACCCGCAGGACCATGTTACAAAATGGATCTCAGTTAATATTACAGAACGATGGAACAAACGCTTGACCGTCAAGGAAAAGCATGAGCCCGACGAAGTTCTTGTACTGAAATCCAGCTTTAACACGGCATGGAATTACTTCTCTGCAAAAGAATTAGGAGATACTGTCCCAGGATTCTGGCGGCAATGGCTAGCCCATGCCGAGTCGGGTGCTTTCAGCATCCACTACCCACAATTCTCTGGTGCGACTGGTGACTTAGAGGTGATGATAGGTGAGCTCTGCTCCCAAGTTCAGACCCCCGACGGCCCCCAGCTCATACCAGATGTGCGGAAAACCGGAATACTCAACAGACGAATGATTGTTAGTCGCAAACGCACTAAGAATTTATTCGACCTCACAAGTCTCTGGAAAAAGACAGTATTATCCACGCTCGAACAAGATGCTATCGAAGAAGATCGAAACGTGACAATGTCCGACGATGCTCAGTCATCATCTGACATAGGTTCAGACGATCCTTCTTACTTGTTTTCAACTATAGGTTACCGGTGAGCCGGTAAACTAGTCTGTAAGCGTGCCGAACGCTCTGTACGAACCATATCCCTGGTGGTCGTACGGGACTCTCGGTGAGGTTCCATCAGGTAAGTGACTAGGACGCCAACAGTAAGAGCATAATTCTTTCAACATGAACAAGCTTATCAGTAAGTGCATTACAAGGTCGGTGCTACCCGCGCTAACCTAACCTTAACCGTAAGCACTATCCTTAATCTGGATGCCATTAACTTGCTAATAAACTCTTGTACTCTAGCTAACGCTAACCCTTAACCAAAACGCTAACCCGTAGGCACAGGTAAACGTTTAAGTTCAACCCCTGAGTCACAAGATAAGTGAGTCATGTGATCCGATCAGGTGATCGGTCACATGTTAGTCTTAAGTAAGACCAAGTCAGATGATCTGATTAGTTAAGTGCCAAGGCACTTGCTGAGTAAGATTGGTGCTGACTAGGCATTATGACTGATGGCTGAATAAGCTTACTAAGTGCATGAGTCACCATGAGTCACCATGAGTCACTCTGAGTCATTTGAGTCAGTATGAGTCACTTAGTCATGTAATATGAATGAGTAAGCCAGGACCTGAAGAGCATATAAGCGAAACAGGTTTGGTGTTGGATCCCCAGCACCCTGTTGTCCTTGCTTTCGCATCCGCTCTCTTGAGTGTTTTTGTTTGAAACCACCCTAACCCTAGGAGATACTGTCCTAGGATTCTGGCGGCAATGGTTAGCCCATGCCGAGTCGGGTGCTTTCAGCATCCACTACCCACAATTCTCTGGTGCGACTGGTGACTTAGAGGTGATGATAGGTGAGCTCTGCTCCCAAGTTCAGACCCCCGACGGCCCCCAGCTCATACCAGATGTGCGGAAAACCGGAATACTCAACAGACGAATGATTGTTAGTCGCAAACGCACTAAGAATTTATTCGACCTCACAAGTCTCTGGAAAAAGACAGTATTATCCACGCTCGAACAAGATGCTATCGAAGAAGATCGAAACGTGACAATGTCCGACGATGCTCAGTCATCTTCTGACATAGGTTCAGACGATCCTTCTTACTTGTTTTCAACTATAGGTTACCGGTGAGCCGGTAAACTAGTCTGTAAGCGTGCCGAACGCTCTGTACGAACCATATCCCTGGTGGTCCTACGGGACTCTCGGTGAGGTTCCATCAGGTAAGTGACTAGGACGCCAACAGTAAGAGCATAATTCTTTCAACATGAACAAGCTTATCAGTAAGTGCATTACAAGGTCGGTGCTACCCGCGCTAACCTAACCTTAACCGTAAGCACTATCCTTAATCTGGATGCCATTAACTTGCTAATAAACTCTTGTACTCTAGCTAACGCTAACCCTTAACCAAAACGCTAACCCGTAGGCACAGGTAAACGTTTAAGTTCAACCCCTGAGTCACAAGATAAGTGAGTCATGTGATCCGATCAGGTGATCGGTCACATGTTAGTCTTAAGTAAGACCAAGTCAGATGATCTGATTAGTTAAGTGCCAAGGCACTTGCTGAGTAAGATTGGTGCTGACTAGGCATTATGACTGATGGCTGAATAAGCTTACTAAGTGCATGAGTCACCATGAGTCACCATGAGTCACTCTGAGTCATTTGAGTCAGTATGAGTCACTTAGTCATGTAATATGAATGAGTAAGCCAGGACCTGAAGAGCATATAAGCGAAACAGGTTTGGTGTTGGATCCCCAGCACCCTGTTGTCCTTGCTTTCGCATCCGCTCTCTTGAGTGTTTTTGTTTGAAACCACCCTAACCCTAACCCCTAACCCTAGGGCATTTTTCCGACTGATTTTGGTCATTTCGGGGTGTACTTTCATCCCTAATCCCTCACTAATTTTATAAAACAACACTTTAGGAGCTCCCTTTTGCTACAGATGCATATCCGGTGTTGTACATTACTGTTCTGGTTAAAATAAATTTTCACTACCTTGTCCGATGTGGAAGTGCCTATGGGCACGCTCGTCGCCTGGACCCCATCATGGTATTACGCGCGAGCTCCTCCCCGGGCATTAACGACCACTCTATTTTTATCCCTCTCATCCATTCATCTACACTGACTCGATCTATTCCTCTATCACTATTCCCCAGTTCTACATCGTCGCTCCCGCTCCAGACCTCGATACCCGCGCAACGCGCACATTCTCGCGCACTCGATTCGCCCACGTGACGGCGATATCAATTCAGCAACACGCGTGTCCTTGCGTATAAACCACGTAGGAGGAATGGCCGGCGAGCTTTACTATTATATCCTCATTATCTACTCTATCTTCATCCCTCTCACATTCTTTCCTCTCTCGGTTACTCCAGACAGACTCGATACATACCATCATCTCCACCGACAGCGACATTGTACCTGGAGGATGCGGCCAACTCGGTGTGCGCTTGGGATTGACACGCCAAGAGGTCTGGGCCACCTCACGGCAGCGTTGTTCGGGGGCATCGCGTCTCCCTATCCGTCTTTGCGCATTTACCCGGTTGGTTAGTCGTTCGAAAGGTGCAATTAGCTCGAGGTATATCTATTTTTATGGACTTTTTGCTCCTCTCTGTTTGTAATTGGCAGCTGCCATCGTTCCTGGGCCCTGGTGATGCGAGAGCACGCTTGCAGCCATCCCAATCGTAGTTTATTAATCTGTCAATTTACTCAGGAGGGATCTCTTCCTCCTTCTTCCCCCCCACCATCTACTGTCTAAAGTCCTGAGTCCCGCGAACGCATTATCGAGTACTATTGGTCCAGAATCGGACGTGTCCAAGACGCACAAGTTGCCGCAAAGCTAAGTGTCCTTTTTACAACATACCGTGTCTATTTTAGTTGGTGGTTACAGCATACTCGCCACTGCCGACCTTCCTTCTCTGGTCAACGAACGGACCAACACCCTCTTCTACACCGAATATATCTGAATCGTCGTTTCAAGGCTTCAGACGGTCCAAATCACCTTCGGATAAGAACCAATGATATGGCCGACACTCACCTAGTACGCACTTTGGCTTTGCTTGCCTCAAATTTGGATATTTGCCCTTGGAAAAAAATTCTAGGTTCAAACCGAGTTCGAACCTGAACCGAACCTGAACTCGGGTTCAGGTTCAAGCCCAGTGAGAATCCCGTATGCCCAGATATGCCCCAAACTGCCACAAACTGCCCCTTGTCTGCTCGGCAGAAACTGGCAGCCCTGGGCATAAAAATGAGCCTATGGCAGATGGATTTTTGAGCTCATTCTGCTCAGTTCTGCTCCATTCTGCCGAAGGTGCGCGCATATGCCCATTTGGGGCGGTTACTGCCTGGCAGGCTGCCCCTCTGCCGCTCCTGCTTTTTTTGGGATAAATGCGCATATATTCATCCTACTCTACGTCTACATGGTATAGAAGATAGGAAATTACGGGCCGCCGGATCCGTCTGTCGTACGACAAGAGCCCGCTCGGTGTGCGCACGCCGACAAGTGCGGGGAGCAACACCAGCAGGCCGTCGTCGCAATAGCACCACTTTGGTGCCACAGACACGGTGTTCCACCCGCAGCTGACGTCGACGGCGCGCTTCTGTGCGGAGCTCGCGTCCCGTCTGAAGTGCTACGTCGTCGCGGGGTACCCTGAGCGGCTCGCGGCGGAGGAGGGTGGCCCTGATTGCGACGACCCAACCTATGACGCGCGCGACGAGAACGAAAGCAACGTGCCGCACGAAACCGACGAAGATGATGGGCACCTGAACGGCGCGAACAGCGCGGTGCTGTTCGGGCCTGACGGGCGCTGGGTCGGCGGCTACCGCAAGACGCACCTGTTCCCCGTGGACGAGACGTGGGCGGTCCCCGGTGCGTTTAGTTTTTATCTCTCTCTCGTACTCGGTTTTTCTTCGCGTTGCCGCTGCTGGAGGCGGGGCACCCTCCCGCCGTCCTTCTTCAGCTCTGCTTGGTCGGGCTCGTCCACGGGCAACACTGCACGAGGTGAGCGTGGCGTGGGACGCAGGAGGGCAGTGTCGGCGCAGGAAAAGTCTGAGAGCCCGGGCTCAGTAAACATAACCGCACATATGATAAACACACCTCGAGTGTGCTTGCCCTCCATCCCATCAACGTACGTAGATCGCAAGCTGGTTTGTCGAGACGGTCCAAAAAGGTGTCGACTAGACCCTTTTTTACATATTTCAGGCGCGACAATGGGGAAAATTGTGCATATATGCAGTTAATTACCATCGGAGACGGAGAGATTTGGTGAGACGACATAATCTTGGAATTTAAAAAAACGCACCGAAATCTTGTGATATCTGCAATCCGTTGCAGACGGGAAAGGAGAGGATGGGGATACGATTCTGATCGAGGTAAGGGCAAACTGCTGGAATGCAAGAATGTAAATAATACACGTACAGACGAAACGTACCTGTCCTACCATTTCCAGACACGCCGATTGAAAAACTGTGCATATATGCGGTTAATTTGGCCACCGGGGTCATGAAACACGTACCTGGGATGTATCCACAACATCAGGCCGATTTGGGCACGAAAACACACAGTCAGCGTCCGTCGCGTCAGTTCTTGAGGTTGTCTTGCTTTCGACGTGTTCGTCTGTAGCTGGCTGGGGGGAGAGCATCGGACCCAGAAGCGCCAGATTAGCTTGAGGTAGAGAACCGACCAGGTCGACGGAGAGAGGGGACAGCAGAGAAAGCGGGAAGGGAGATGGTAGTGGGAGGCAAGGAGTGTTTGAAACTCCGACCGGGATTCCCGCGCTCAAGTTAGCTGTGCCGGCCCGTGGACTTGGCAAATTCAACACTGCTGGGTGGAAGGCATGGTGCTAATTAGTTCATTTTATTACTGGCGCGGGTGGTGGCACTTTTTTTGAGTTCTCAAAATTTCAAACTCTATTTTGATCATTTTTCAAAATCCCCGAGTTGTTGGCAGATTTCGGCAGAAGTGAGCCAAGTCGGGCAGTTTGTGGCATATCTGGGCTTACGGGATTCTCACTGGGGTTCAAGGTTCAGCAAATGTCTGAACCTGAACCGAAGTTCAGGTTCGGCGTTCGGAAGAAAAGGCTCTGAACCGAACTGAACCGAACTTTCCCAACACTATAGCGGCCTTCCTTGTATGGTACAGCTCGCTTACCAGCGGTCCGAATAAGTAACCGTGCTTCATTTCATTGTTCGTCATGCTGCTGATCTATTTAGCCAAGGATCCAGGCCCGACAATCGGACGTGGTGTACGGAACACTGGTGAGCCTCTTCAAGCCACAGTGATGACTGCAGCTCATTCTCTGGGGTTCGACTCCCCGCGCCTGAGATAATTTGTCGCCGACTCGCGTTGATAAGTTCATTTTTCCTTCTGCACATCTTATCACGTTCAACGCGTATCAAAGGGACGGCCCTAATCTCGCCAACTCTGGTTATCGCGCACGATACACAACGTACGTAGATTCGCCACGAGTCGAGCCAAGCTTACACATTTAATGGGACTAGGACCCGGACTCAGGTGTCGTGTACGGACCACCGCGAGCTTCCTCACCGCATGTTCGACTCGCATATTGGGGCCCGCGGCCGAAAGAAGTAATTTGTATGAATGATCCTTTTTTTTTCCTTCTGCGCCTAACTAATTAACTCACCGGGGGGGGGGTGGTGTATATGCCGAAAGCAACCAGCCCGGGTATTACAAAGGTTGACGGCTTTACCGTAAAAAGGGCAGCAACCCCTGGAGATTGAGAAACAAGTCACATATTTCACATGCCGGACGCGGGATCGGCGCGATACCGCCTGCGCCCGCTACACTTGGAGGGAGTTAAAAGAAGTGTGTATTTTAACTGTTGGTGCACAACTGCGTAGTGTCGACATACGACCCTGGGATCAGTAGTCAACGAGCCGCCGGCTCTTCAAATGAAAAGCCCAGAGGCTCGTTGACTACCCACCATCGGCTGATATGATCGCAGCAACTTTCGCCCGCCGAACTGTCCGAGAAATACCTGCAGAGATTTACTTACATCGTATCAGATATCACAAGATGCTCGCCGAGTCTGCTGGAAAAGGTGAGGTGAAATGGGGAGACAAAATGAGAGCGTGCATGGCGTGGTACGGCGCAGTACCCAATCTCGGGCTGGCGAATTCTATTGCCGACGGCTGAGAAATGGAGAGGGAAAGCATTGTCAGGATTATCGAGCAAGATTAAAGAGTCGGCGAACCTCACGGAAAAGGAAGTCGCCTCCAAACTTTTGCATGCGAAATGGGAGTCAGCTGCCGCGTCGGGGGACACATATATGTTTAGGATGTTGCTGGGCATACAGACATTTCCGGGACTTCACTGCGAAGATCGTTAGTTTTTGTTTGGATGAAACAACGGCGAGATGCCATGGAAGAGGGAAAGAGACGCACAAAAAGGAGGGCCGCCGCTCCGCAGCGCCGCGCACGGCGTTGACGGAATGGAGCATGGGAGCGAAGAGCCGCTGGACAGCGAGGACAGCTGAGGAGGACGACATGTGGTAGATGTACATGTGATGGGGCTGCGTGGGGAAGGGAGCCGAGATCAAGGAACGGCGATGGAGAGTGGTATTGATATTTTACAGTGTTGCAGCTCATACGTTCAAGGGGGTAGACGGGAGGACGCAGAGGGTTTACCCGAGGGCGAGTTTGAGTATTGTCGGAGGTTAGGCGTAATTAAAGATGTGAAGCATCCTGGCGTGGCACAGCGTAGCGTGGCGCGGCGTAGCATGGCGGAACGGCGGGGGGCGCAGCTAGGCAACACGGCATAGTGCGGCAGAGCGGCGCGTGAGGCGGCAAGAGCGGGCGGTGGAGGATTGATGCGAGGTGGCGTGGCGCGGCTTAGTGTAGCCGAACGGCGGGGAGCGCGGCGCAGCGACATGGCGGTAGAGCGGTGTGTGGGCCGGCAAGAGAGCGGCTAGCGGCGGATGGACTTTGAGGTGGGCCGCGTCATTGCGGCGGTGCAGGTGATGCGGCCGATGGCGGACATGTACAAACAACCGCGTCGCGTCGCGGGAGCGGGCATGGATGGAGCAGCGGGAGGGCGCGACACGGGTACGAGCACTTGAAAAAAATTGGAGCGATCCGATTTCGGGATGAGGAGAAACGAATCCCCTTAACGCGCGGGGGAATCTGGGGGACGCTTACACTAGGCAAGACGCGTTCTGCCGCAACTATTTTGGGTTGGCCAAAAGGGTTGCGGCATACCCACATTTGGAAAAAAAAGTTGCGGCCGATTAAATGTGCATTTTGACCGCCATATTTTTTCTTCTCTCCCGCTGTTTATTTCTGAATTGTTTTTTTAAAAAAGATTTCGCTGGAGCCACCGGCGAACATTTTTGAAGGCGAGCGAGGGAGCGAGGGGGTCAAGATCGACCCGGTTGATTTCAAATTCTCGTGTAAGACCGCGCAATTCAACTAGGGGTCTAGAAGTAAAGCATAAAGTCAATACTCGAGTTCACTCCTTCTCAACCCTCTTACATCTCGTTCGAGCTGGTATGTAAGATTTTTCAAGTCGGCATCGGCATTCATAACGAGCCCCAAACCTGTTCCACAAAGTCTTCCACGTCTTTCAACAACACCGCCGGGACTTCCAGCGCCACGAAATGTCCTCCTGATTTCGCTCGACGATAGAAGACGAGGTTTACATCTTGCTTGACCCACGATTCCGGGAGAGGACAGATTTCGCTGAGGGGTAGAAAAGAGGGTTAGTGTTGATAAGTACCTTCATGTCGAATCCACGATTTCAACGGGTACCGCGTTCTTGTCATCAAACTGCTGGGAATTTTTTCGCGCTTGGCGTTCGCAGTCTAGTAAATGTGGCCGCTCGGCGTTCGCAGTCTAGTAAATGTGGCCGCTCGCACACGCGCTCGGAGGAAGAGAAACTGCAAACTCGCCTGCTGTGCATCTCCGGAGCCCGCTTCCACTTCTCCGGTCTTGCGCATGCTGTTGAATCAACATATCAATAAGAGGGAAAGACGGGCGAAATAAATGCCACATGCCGGGTGATACTTGCGCGACATCGTACGCGGGTCTACTCGGAAGTAGAAGAGTTGTGTCGAATAGTGGTACCAGGGTCCGTGCAGTTTCGTGAATAGTCCGAGGCGGAGTGCCCATACGGACGACGGCTGCGTTGGCGCCCACGGTCGCTGGAACGATGAGGAGAGACGCCAGTGCAGAATGAAGGAAATGAGACAAGGATAAAAAATCCTCTACACTCACGATACCTTCGGACCGCTCGCAGTGCTATAGAGATTATGGGAAGCCACTGACAAAAGAATGGGGAGAACCGATGAACGCTGGGACGCCAGATGTGCTATTCTCAGTCGAATTGGGAGCAGGAGCGTGCATTTGTCACTGTGCGTAGGCATCTTAGACTCTATTTGGTAAGGAAAACATAAGCCATGGAATATGTCAAGCATGAGCAATGTACTTATGGTGAAAATCTGGACGCATTCTGCTGCGTCGACGCGTCGTCGTTGACCTTGGTATTCAACACACGCATAAATATAAAGAGTCTGGCGAGAGGAAACGGAAAATAACGAGAGCCCAACAAAAAAAAAGAACGACATACGGTGCGGCGATACCTTCCAGCGAACTTGCCCGCGTGTTTCCAAGCGGCGGCGCGAGTAAGCTCGCCGGCTATGGCCTCTCTCACCAAGAGAGCGTCGTGGGGAGCAAGTGCAAGAATCTCACGCTGTCGGACGGACACAGCCACTTGTATCTCTGCTTCGACGACGACGGCTTGACCTTGACTTAGCGCTCAAGCTTGGACGACGAACCACCAAAGCAAGAACGCGAACACCAAGGCCCTTCCTCTCCTCTTCTCGGAATACTACTACAGTACACCGGCTCGCCAATCCCGCCCGCGCAATGTGACTTCGAGCAGCCAACGCTACCCCCGATCGCCCTATGATACGCCCCAGATACAGACTCCCTTCTCGCAGACATGGATTCCTACCGGGACGACTCGCTCGCGCTGCCGCAGGTTAGGCAAGTCCGCCCACCTCGCTTGTACCTCCCGACCCTGCTTCTCCCAATCCGCTACCTTCTCGCCCCCTCCTCTTTCACTCACTCCTCTCAATCCATCTTCCCGACCCGCTTCTTCCCTCGGTCCCATCCTCTCCCTCCCTCACCCACCTCGCGCCTTGACGCATCTCGGCCCCTCGACTCCCCCCTCTTATCCACCTACTCTTCTTCCGTCCTCCCGACGCTGCTTCTCCCGAACCTGATCCTCTCTTTTCCCTCCCCTTCCACCTCCCTCTCTCCCTCTGACTCCTTTCCCCTCCGTTCTCTCCGTTTCTCCTCCCGCTCTTCTTTTCCTTCTCCCTTTGTCCGTTCGCTGACTCTGGCCCCCTAGTACCTGGTCTAACGTCGACGTCGTGCCCGACGGCAGCGGCACCACCGTGTGCGAGCCGATTCTCGGGGGGGTCTGTCGGAAGTGCGTACCTTCCTCTCTTTTGTCTGGCTTTTTCTCGGTCTGCGACTTGTGCGACGTGTCTGCTGTTTCGTGGGCTGTGGGCGTGTGGGGAAGATGACACAGAGGATACGGCGGAGGACGGGGCCCGGGGGGACGGTAGATTCGGTGGGAGTGCTTCTCCGCGATCACGGCAGTGCGGAGGGCCGTGTACGGGAGATTGCGTGGACGCGTACTGCGCGTAGAGAAGACGATGTGCGGTGACAGTGCGGACGCGGTGTACGGGGAGATTGCGGGGATGGGGACAATGCGCGCGGATGGCGCGATGGCGGGGCTGGGATCGAGGATGCGTGCGGCGCGGGGTTGCTGCGCGATGGGGCTGTATGCGCACGGGCGCAGGCGTCGGCGTCGACTTTGGCGTCGGCGTTGTGCTAGCGAAGGAGGGCGTTGCGCACAGCGGGAGCGGGTGGTGCGCGCAAGGCCGGCGTCGGGCTGGGGAGAATGGGGTGCGCGCGCTGATGCTGAAGCGTGGCGCGGAAAGGATAGGTGCCCTCGTGCCAAAGAATGCGCCGCGGGCGGGGAGCGGGGAGAGTAAGGAGGGAGGAGGGACGAAGGCGCGAGGAGGGTAGCGCAGGAGATGCGCGAGCCACGTCGCCCGCCGAATCCACGGGAGGTGTGCGTGCGTCTCGGACGTGGCAGGGGTCCATCGGCCCCGTGGCACGGGGACTGCGGTGCGTGTCGCCGCAGGTGGAGAAGATGCACCTCGCCTGCGCCTCCACTAAGCGGCGACGTAGGGTGGGCGGGCGGATAGGATGCTCGCTGCTCGTGCGGGACGAGGAGGTCGCGTCTCTCCCGACCCCCGTGTCCGCTTGTGTCTTTCCGTCCCCGCATCCTCGGAGGGCTACGCTGCGGATGGAAGGCGGGATGCGGGCGAGAGCGCCGGGTGTCGTCGTGCGGGCGGAGCCAGGAGCGCGCGTCGACTCGAAGATGGAGACGCGCTGCGCGTCCACGAGGGGAGTGTGTGCGCAGAGGGTGGATGAGTCGTCCGCGGGGGTGGGGAGCGACGGGCGGGCTGCGCCACAGCTCGTCCTATTCCCACCCATCTTGTCCTCCCGTATCTTTCTCCTCGGCGCCGGAATGCTGGTGCTCCTTGCGCGGTGGGATTGGCGCTCGCATGTGCGGCGGCGGCGTCGTTCTGCAGCCAAGCGCTCCTGATCATGGGCGGGGTGCGCGTCAAGGGGTGATCGAGCAGTATCAGCGCTGCGGGTGTGGATGGCCGGAGACGATGCGCTGCACGACGGCGGCGGGGACGGGGAGAGATACTGGTGCTTCCTTCGGAGCTGAGCATGCATAACGCCATTTCTTCTTTCCCTATCTTTCTTTTTTCCCCTCCGTGCACCCTCTACCTTCACTTCCGATACTAACCTTTCCTTCTCCAGATACATCGTGCGCATGCTCGGCTCGGCGCGCAAGTACGGCCTGCGCATACACTTCGACCTGCATACGATCCCAGGCTCACAGAGTGGTGTGTCTTTTCCTCTTCCTCTCCATCTCCGCCCACGCTAACCTCCACACCCCGCAGGCTACAACCACTCTGGGACTCTCGGACAGGTCAACGTCCTCAACGTCATGTCAATGTCCATGGGCGTCGCGGACGCGCAGCGCGCTGTACTACATCCGCATCATCGTCGAATTCATTCCGCAGCCCGAGTACATCGACGGCATCCCAATGTTCAGAATCATGAACGGAGCGCTCGGCGAGCACGATCGGGAAGGACCAGCTCACATCTTCGTGCGTCCCCCTTCCCTCCCTCCCTCCCCTCTTCCGTGGTAACTCACGATGTCATTTCGCCAGCTACCTTGAAGCGCACAACGATCCCCAGCATAACGGGCTACGGCGCGGGCAACGGGCCCCTCATCAGCATCAACGACGGGCTCGACGGCGTGGGCGGGCTTCCTCCCCAGCTCCGACCGCATCACCCTCGACACGCACACGCACCGTACTTTGCCTTCGACTAGCAGCCGAACGACGCGCCCATCGCGACGAGCACGGGCCCCGCGATCGCGGGCGGCATCTGGCATGCGCAGCCTTGCAACGCTTGGCGGCCTCCGATTAACACTAGGTGTGTTTTTTGTCTCTTTTCTTGCGGTACGAGGAGGAGGGCGTCTATTTTGGGTTTTCCGCTTTGGGATGCTTACTAATCACATGTCTCTTTTTCCTTGCTGTCTAGTCGTACGGCGTTTGGAGTGACGGTCCCGGGCGACTTCAGCAATGGATACATCGACTGCGGGTTATACCTCACCGGCGTCAACGGCACTCGGCACTATGGCGGGGACTGCTCGCTCTGGCTTGACTCGTCGACGTGGAATGCGACGGTAGTTTGCGCTCGCGAGAGCTCCCACACGCCTCCCCCACTCTGACATTGCCAAAAAAGGCATATCTCATCAGCACGTGCATTGCAAGCCGTGCCAAACACACTGCAGTGCTTGGCGTCAACAAACTTTGTCGGCCTCACCATGGACGTCTCAGAGCCCAACAGGGGCTCTTCTCCTTTACCGGGCACGAAAAAATGCGGCAAAAACTGGTGCAAAATCTACATTCCTTCGGATGGCAAGAAGAACTGTGCTACATGCCAGGAACAGGACCGAAAAGATCAGCGCAACTCTCGCGCAAGAAGAAAGGCCGCCAACGGCGCTGAGAGTGCTACGGGAAAAGGTGCCGGCAAACGACGGAGATCTCCCCATGGCGGCTCCGATGACAGGCCTGCGACACGACAGCGGACAGATCCAGCCAATCCCGAGGACGATGGCCGAGCGGGATCTGACAATGACACCGAGCCAGAGAATGAGGAGCCGGTCCGTACTCCATGTCCCTGTGAATAAGATGATTTACCTTTCAGAACAGGATGTCGAGAGCTTCTCTGATGCGGAGAGCTTCTGCGAAGCCTTGAGAGCCGACTTCAGGTCTAAGAAAGCGATAGATTTTCACGGAACATACACTGTACCCATGGATCACCTCGTGTCGCCGAAGGCACGTACTCAAATGGTGGCCACAGAGATCTGGAAGCTTAGCGGGTACCGTTTTACGTGAGCCCTCTTGTGTGTCATGAAAAAGAAGGTACTCACGAGCTGGCCAGCGTGAAGGATCATCACAAGCTCAAGAACGGTCATCGCACTCGTTTTTGGTGTTCCCAGGATGAAACTCACAAGAAACCATCGAAGGCGTCGCAAAATCCGGGCGTCCGTAATCGCGACAATCCCGGCATGAAAAGATATCCTTGTGGTAGTAAACTATCAATCGTCTGCCGCGCGGTGAAGGATACAGACGACGTACTAGTGGATGTCAAGCTTCGGCATGCAGGCAGTCATGTCAGCTATGTTGATGTATCCATGCCGCCAGCTGCCCTCGACATGATACGCGAGTACGTCGAGTGGCTGACCCCGGGCGCAATGGTGACGAAGGTCCAAGCAACCTTCCCCGACATCTCCGCCGCGCAAATCCATCGGGTGTGGACCGAAATGAGCGAGGTGTACTGGCGGCGCGACGACGCGCAGCTGCTGTCAGCGGAGATATTGCTCAGCGAGCACGGTGACGACGTCGATGTCTTCAAACCCGAGGACGTCCCGGAGGGTGTCGAGATGCTGTGCTGGGGAATGAAGAAGATTGCAGAGCCGTTACGGGGAAGGATTGTCGAAATCGGTGTCGATGCGACCTGTAAGTGCTGAATATCCGAATTAGGAAATGATATTCACGACCAGCAGATAATACGAATTCGAAGCACCTTGAGCTATACAGCATAATGGGCGAGCAGGACGGCGCTGGTTTCCCACTGTCGTATCTCCTGCTATCCACCGCGTCGTCAATAGATCAAGGAAAGCGGACGAAGGCGCTTACCGCTTGGGCGAAATGTGTCCGGGACACATACGGCATCACAGCCCGATTCACCCATGTCGACAAGGATATGGCCGAGATCGGAATGCTGAAGGACGTATGGAACGCGAAGATCAGCCTGTGTTGGTGGCATCTCCGTCGTGCTGTGCGTACCCGGCTCGCATCTGCAAAACTATCCACCACCCCGTACGATCCGGGCCGGGCACATGAAGAATTCTCCTTCGTCGACATTGCTTTTGTTCCCCAGGCCCAGGCGGATGGAGGAGAGTACGAGGGAGGCACACATGATAACGTGACGCCCGTTGTACCGCCTACCCAGCAGTCCCGCACGATCACCGTGCCCAATGGGCTACGGATCACAATACCGGCTCGAGCACCTCCCGCCGACATTGGCGAGAGCGGCGCACCACCGTCACGGACACAGAGCGCCCCTCGACCACCTCTTGGCACCTCTCGACTGCCTCTTGCTGTCGTTGGCCAAAACGGTGTGGTCCTCCCGTTGTTGCCGTCACACATGGCGAGCGCGGATGTCGACGACGCAGCCGGTAGCCTGGAAAAGGAGAACGTGCCCGAGGAGGCTGCCGAGCCTGTGCGCAGTCGGGCTGGCCGTGTCTTGAAACCGACGCGGAACGTCGATGCCGCAGACCCGGTGATTCTCGCACAAAATCTTAAGGCTCGCACTGCCGGGCCCGCGGTACACAAAACGAAGACGAAGGCAAGGCGGGACGTGGCTGGTGACGTGTCGGGTGAGGAGGAGGAAGATGAGGAGGATAAGCCCGCGAGACGCACCTTCTGCCCCGCTGTCTATCGCGACCGCATTGTCGCAATGATGGAGAAGCATTTTTGTGCGCACCCGTTGCTTCCCGGATACGCGATGCCGACCGCTGAAGGAATCAAGCGCTGGGCTGTATCGCAGATATATCAGTTTTGCGTCGAGCACGGACTGCGCGAGGTGTGGGCGTACCTCTGGGAGAATTGGTACAGAAAATCGCGCTGGGAGCTGTGGGCGCGCTCTGTTAACCGGGAAATCCCCGTCATGAAGACCACGATGATGCTGGAAAGCCAGTAAGTCTCAGTATCACGCTCAGGAGCAGCGAACTCACTGTTTACATAGCTGGCGTCGTATCAAGCACGACTTCCTATGTCATTTCCACATGCCACGGTGCGATTTACTCGCCTGGATCATCGTCGTTAAGCTCGCGCCAAGCTACTATCGTAAACTGGACCGACTGCTTACCGAGACCGGGCGCTATCGCGAGCTGCCGTGTTGGCGAAAGGACTTCAAGCGCGTGTGGCGGAGGCTAGAACGGACACCTATCACGCTTCCAGTCAATCCCGCGTACCGTACAGATGCCAAAATGATGCTCTGTACCTGTCCACACCTGGCAACGAGCCGCTTCCTCATTTGCAAACACACGGTGCAGAGTGTCGGGCGTGTACCCCCCGTGTTCTTCCTGGAGGTCAAGCGGAGGCGTACGGCGCCTTTCTGGGTGCACCCGACGCTGCGACCACTCTCGGATAACGGAGACGTGCAAAACGGCGATGAGGCCTCGGTGCTGGATGATCCAGCTGTACCGGACTGGGAGGACGACGATGAGGACGACATTGTGGACACAGGCAGGCCAGAAGATGACCATCTCACCTTCGCGGAGTCGATGGATCACCACATCGACACGATCATCGAATTTGCCACGGGCCTTAAATTCCAACGGCAATTCCGGGACCAGCGCATGCTGCAAGCCTTGGAACGAGATGGGGGAGGGTTTTTGCGACTGGCCACGGCGTGTTTGGGGAAGGAAAAGCGGCTGGCGTCGACACGAGGAGGAGTAACGCCTTCGACGTGGGACAGATCAACTGGCAGTGCCATGTTCTACCGCGCAAGGCCCGCATGTTCTGATGGAAGCACTTGATGGGCCGGTAGCGCCGCGGAATCGAAGGCGGGAAATGGACTTGATTTACAGCAGAAAAATGTGTCGTATACACTGCAAATACGCTGTACTTTACTTGTGCACTGACCGTCAGTGTTATCTTATCTATTTGTAAGCATTCCCCTTTTGGGATGTCAGAGTGGGGGAGGCCAAGGGGGTTTGCTCGCGAGTATGGACGCGATGCAGGATTGGTGAGTCTCCCACCTCCCCCTTCCCACCCGCGCTCTTGCTAACGATTTGCCCCTTTGACACTCAAGACGTCTACTATACATACCCTGCCACGTACACGTACATTCGTTCCCGTTCCCCGTGTTATTGCTATACAATACCCACCACGACGATTGCAGCCCCGGAAACATCACGGGCGAATGGCACGAGCACAAGCGACTTTCAGTTGCAGATCGGCATGATACCAGTCGGCGCTGGTGCAATTGAACTCTTCTGACGGACAACTGAGGCCACACTGACAGTTTGAATGAAGATATCGTCCCGTAAAAACACCGAGCCTTGCCCACCAACTGTCAGTTCCAGAGTTGAACTCCTGGGCGAAATCTGTTTCCACGGTGTCGTAGTCTGAGAGCGTGCAAGTACCATGAATCGGGTGTGCTTTGCCAGGGGAAATAGCCGCTCAAGTTGAAAATGCCGCCAGAATAAACACCACTTCTAGTAGACCTCTGCAACCAGGAGCCAGAAAGATCATCGTGGAATTGGAGCTGGAATAGAAACATGTCTTGCATGCCCGGACCTAAAAGTATTCAATTGCCATGCTGCAACACACCATCGCTGGGCAAAATCGAAAGTTGGCAGCCGTGAGTGTTACAAGTTCTCAACATGGCTTGAGTTAACTCGTGCTAAGACTCGTGCCATAGATAGTTTCAATCCGGCCAGCTGCGTATGATAGCTACAAATCTTCAATCTACGAATCTACCGAAGTGGGGTAAATGAGCATCAGACCCGCAAAGAAGTCGGCAGAAATTATTGGCCTATTTTCACTTGGGTCGCCGTAGACACTTGACGGCGCCGCCGAAACTGGACGTGAACCGCTAGATGACCACCCGCTGAAAATTGTGAATAACTGCTGCCAAATACAAATGAGACACGTACCGGGATGACCAATCATCGTCTTCAGGGATACTTGACGGCGGACCGGACGAAAATCTTGAGCTGGAATATCCATCACTGGCTCCGGTCAGAATAGAAGCTGGAGGGGATCAAGAAAAATTACCCGAAATTTGCCATGAGGAGATCGATGCTGGAATTGGGGGTTCAGCTGGGTGAAAATCGTGTGAAATTGTGCATCTTACCCATAGCTGTCACCAAATAAATCTCCTTCACTCGAACCAGTGGAAGGGGGTCGAGCCGCCGTTGGCTGAAAGCTATAAACACGGCATGGCATATTGTTAGCTGCACGCACTCGAGGATGATGAAACCATCTGTCACACCTGGAAACGAGATCATCCCAGTGGGGCTGTATCGAGCGCTCGTCCCACTGCGTCGCTGGTCCGCTCGGTTGCTGTGTGGACGCCGAAAGCCAGGAAGAGGCGGAGGTTGAATCCCACAAATCAGGCTGACGGGGAAACAAATCTGAACAGAGGTTATCATCGGAGGAAAATACTCGACAGTTTTGTACGCACCAGGAGGCAGAGGCGGCGCTGGGTGGGCAAAGAAGCCGGTGGGATCCATCGATGTTGCTGGCGACAAGCCGTAATCGGCTGGGGACGGAACAGAGTGAGTGCACCGTGAGCTGCCGGCAACGTTGACGTACCGGGAAATGCGAACGGTGCCATTCCACCGGCAACTGGAGCCGAACTAACAAGGGCCGGCGGTCTGCAGGCTGGTGAGATCGCTGAGCTCAAAGAAAATCGCGTCCGGCATACGGCTGCTGTCTTTCGCTGCTGCTCTCCCAAAAGTACGGGGGAAACTCGGACCCATCCATTGCTGCCTGTACACATTTTTGGCTATTGATGGGTGTTCAGCGACTGGGTACGAACTGTGAAATTTCTCGAAGCGGGGGGGCGGGACAGGATGATGGTGGGAGAGGACAAGAATCGATGGGCGCATCACCGGCCGTCAATCAATTATGGAATGGATCAGGCGAATTCGCCAGATTGGGTACATCTGACGAACTTGCACGGATATGTGACGAACTTGCACTGTTTTTGGAGCACAGGAACACTTCCGACGAACTTTCCTTCGCCTAGTTCTGATCTGACGAACTTGCACCATCAAGTGACGACGATCCTCGATCAACCGACGACAATCCCCCATCAACTGACGAACTTGCACATCCGACGAAGTGACGAGGTATACTACGACTCGCGTTGAGATGCAATCGAACAGGAGTCAATAATACAAATGAATTGAAGACGACTTGCTCACCTTGAAGTATGAGTGTGCGTTAGTGTCCACCGTTTTCCGAACAGGAGCTAAGCAGAGCCAACAATATCAGTGAGTGATGGAACTCACCACGGGGTGTAGGGCGACCATACTGACGGCCTTGTGGGTGGCGGTATCGACCTGAGCCAGTGCAGATGCTGGTCGAAGTAGGACATCTTTTTGACAGCATTCAGAGGCCAGTCGAACAAGATATGATACGTACCGAAAACAAGGAAAGAGCTGCGCCCACGAGAAAATGCTGACCCCGCTCAGGAACTTGCGTGAATTTAACCGGAGAAGTATCAGATGATTGCTCGTAGAAATTCTGACATACGTCGGCCGAAGCAACGCGGATCGGTGAACACGGCACTGTTTTTTTTTTTTGGCTCAGACTTGAGTGCATACAAACATTCAGTCTTGCTCACTAAAAAATATGGAATGTTGGATGTTATTGAAGGTAACATAGATACATATCTGCATTGTAATGAGAAGGATCAAAATCAATCCAGGTAAAGATGAAAGGGAGGGCATATAGGGAATGAAGGGCGTCGAATTTGAGAGGAGGCTGCGCGTCATCGCACGGGAAATGAGAGGACGAGCCGCCAGTGGAGGGAGGACGTGGAGGACATGCAGCTGGTGGAATTTGTAGTCTACTAGTTCGGGCTCGCGCTGGTTGCGATATTAGCAGTCACTGTGGATACGGAGTCGACGGTGAAGAGCCGACCGGCCACGATCACGAGATCCTCTTGCGGAACGCCCGCTGTGCGGACGGCGATCTAGAATACACGATGGCACCGATGGCGCCGGTGAGGACGGTTTGCACGGAAATCGCCACCTGCATATGCAATATTGATTGAGTAGTTCGCGAGAAGATGTACAAGCGAGATTCCCCGGGTTCGGCAGTCGGAGGAAGAGCAATGTGTCCCCAGTCAAGAAGTTTTACAAGCGTGACCTAACCACATCTGTGGTGGAAGACAAAAAAGCGAGAATAAATAGATCGCTGACGCGATGATCCACAGGGGGCCAAGGCCGAAGGATCGTTGCACGGTCGTTACAGAGGAAGAAGCATGAGATATCCTCGCAAGTTAGGTTCAAAGGACTCGGAACAGATAATCCAGCAGGTATGCCGAGAAAGATTCAGTGAAATGGCAATTGAAGAAGTGGGCCAGTGACATGGCGTGAACCTTCGTCAAAATGGAAAGTGAGAGTGGACATCGGTTGTCAAAGAGACCGACTTCAAGTTTCAGAAACGGTTCCCGCAGTACACTCAAAGCGACGCCGTCGAGACAAAGTCAAGATGAGTGGAGATGAAGAAGGGAGAGGCTGTGTAGTCGGAGTTCGAACCGTATCATGATTTCATGATTGCCAGGGAGCATTAAGAGGATATACAAGATGGAGTGCGCACATAGATTTGATGTGCGGCACATAGAGATGATTTGCGGCACATTGCGCAAACGCGACACATTCCCATTTTGGCTATGTGCCGCACTTGACGTAAGCTCGGATCACCGTAGCACGTGCCAACGGGTGCAACAAACGTCCCTCTTCCTCTTACCACCACCACCCCGCACCAGCCCCCTACGCGACGCGCAGCTACCGACCTCGCAGGTGATCCCCATGCGCGCGCCGCGCCATGAGGATGCTCCCCCTCGAATGCCGCACGGGTTTGCTGCTAGCGTGCGGAGAAGGTGTGTTGGCTGCGCGGCTGACGGGCGCCTTCATAGCAATGCGGCAGCGCGAGGGGAAGACACAGCGGCAGGTACCCACCAACCCCCCCCGCTTTGCCTGCTACCTCCGTTTTTTCAGCTTCCTCCAACCGCGCACGTGCTGCGTGAACGAGGAGCTGCCTGCGTATCGGGACAGGTGGATGCGGTGCGCTCAGGTGCATCCCAAGTCCCCGACGTATGCGCAGAGGCGCACCGGTATGTGCCTGCTCTTCTGTCCCCCTTCCCTCACTTCCGCCCGCACCACTTCGTCCTTGAACAAGTGTTCGCGCTACGAGGAAGTTGAACGGCGGGAGTTGCGCGTGTCTGTGCTGCACCACGTTGTGTGGTGCGCGCATGCAGCTTGCTACCTTGCTGTGAGGTGCGAGGGGGCTGCCAGCGCTGCGCGGTGCGTCATGGTGTGCCGCGTTCCCCGTACTCGCACACTGCGGAACAGGGCGGGCACTGAGTTGTTGCATCGGAGGGCAGCGTGGATGCGGCGCGAGCAGGTAGCGGCCCGCAGAGAGCTCTCATGACCGACCGCGCCTTACTCGCTCAGTGCGGTCAGGTGCTGCCGCCACTGCGGAAGCCGCCCCGACGACATGAGGGCCATATAGCTACTAGCCCAGTGCTTATAATGTATCATTCACTGAAATTATATTGCTACTTGAATGATTACTCCCTGTATCTTACACTTAACAAAAATTGTGACTCCAGCGTGGGCTAAGGTGCGTATGACTTGAGCAAGATGCTTAATTATAATTAGATTGATATGTCGCACTCCAGTTGAAGTGCTGCACATAGCTACAACCGGAATGTGTCGCGTTTGCACGATGTGTCGCAAATCATCTCTATGTGTCGCACATCAAATCTATGTGCGCACTCCATCTCGTCCATCCCGGAGCATTAATGACAGCGCCTTCACATCACCATTTCGTCCGGCCACCACGGACTCGGGAATGTATCATCGACCTCAAGAGTCAATAGTAGGTGGTGCGACAAGTATACGAGGGCTCGTACCGCTCACATTATTCTCATGGATACCGCCAATCGGGAATTATTGCTCTTCACCCATGCAAACACTGCTTCATAGTCAGTCCACACTCAAAACTCTGCGTGACTGCGAAAACAATTTGAGCAATTTGCAAACGGTTTGAAAACTGTTGACATCCAGGGGCAAATAAAATGGAAATGGAAACGGGTGAAACATTTTGAAAATATTTATACACGGAAAGGATTGGAGCCTTAAAGCAGTCTTTCCTGCAGGCTGTTTCATCCGAGTTTCAATTCACAGAATCATCGCAGAGAAGTCAGCAGAGATCAGCTCACGTATGCCATGAACACCATCATGGGCGTATCTCACCTGGCTTCCATTTTTACAGTAAACAGGTTATCTTGGAGAAGCCATTCACCGGTTCCTGGTTGTCTCGCTCGCAATATTCTGACGCGAAGAAAAATTCAGGGGCGAGGCTCATTTTATGTTTTCGCGGTCTGGGTCTGTATCACGACGTGCATAGTGGCGGCGTGAAAAGTGAGGCCTTCCTCGACACCCCCACAGCACTCTTTACCGCCATTTCCGCCGTGGCCTCCGATACCTCCTAGGCAAAGTGAAGGAAAACTCTTCTCTTTGATTGTCCACGATGATTCTCTCCCTCGAGTTCAGCCTTTAGAATCGCGGGCGTCGGCTTTACGCTCCCACCTCACCCACTGTACTCCGACACGTGATACAATGGAGGTTGGGATGTGCTGACGTTGGGGGCCATCAAGAGGCGGGCGTCTATGGCGCACGGCCGCCCGTCCTGACTCCGACGTCAAAGAGCTTTTCCGCTGATTGCCTAGCTCTGGATATTGTCCGAGTCGTCCTCCACCGAGGCATGCCTTCTAACTTAATTCTCGCAACGCAACTCGGAGTCTCGGACACTTCATTATGAACTCTTGCTACGTTATATCTCATACTCCCTGCTTCAAAAGCAGCTGTGCCCATATCTTGATCTACCTTTCTCTGCACAATACGCAGTGGAGGATTGCCTTGATCTCCGAGGATTTTCATTGCCCCTCACTGCCGACATGGTTTCCTCATGTCGATGAATATCTCTGTCTCAAAGTATCCCACCTTTTGATCTGTATATTCCCTCAAAGGTAGACAACAATCTCATCTGAAATAACGACTGAATATATTCCTAGGTCCCCGAATCTCTCTGTGCCTGGTTTTCCCAACTACAACGCGCTGCGGCAGAGGGTGGGTCCAACTAAATTCGGAATGTAGTGTACATAATAACCAACACGAGGTTTGTTGTTTTATCTCCTCAGGACCTCACCTGGCGCGAAGCTGCAAGAAAGAAAAGTGTGGTCAGTCCAAAGAATAGCCGTAGGTGAAGCAACTGACATCCCGCAGGACCCGACGAGACCGGTAGTAGCAGGGTAACCGATTTCCGAACCGATACCTTCCCAGCACTAGAGCGCCCTGGTCAACTTACCAAACATGGAAATGGAATTGTGTGCCTTCCAACTCAAGGGCGGGAAGTACACTCATTTTCAGAGTAAAGTGAATCTGGACTGTGGTAGTGTTTAAGAGCAGGAAGGATAGGTCGGGAAGTCGCGCAAAAAACATTGGAAGCCCACCGAAGTTCAATTCGACCAGCCAACGAAACTCAAACTCGCAATTAGGGTGGTTTGAGTGAGACCATCTTGAAGGGGACGAATGCATCAACCCAATTTCGGGGTGCAGGCAGATGCATCTATGACGCCACGAGCCAGCGCGAACGTGGCGCTCTCTTATGCCAGCTGACCTCGGATCTCGACTCGAGTTCGAACGCGAGCGAATGAGAGTATTTCTAGGCTGAGACCCATGGACGACCGAATGCTTGCCGCAATTTCCTGTTTGAGCAAATAAGTATTGTTGCTTTTTAGGATTTCCGAGGTCCAAGCACTGGATTCATATACATAGTGGAAGATTTTATCCCTATAATCCTATTGGTCCGTCAATGGACGCTGACCTGTGGCGGCGACGTCGGCGCACTGTCCTCCAATTCACTCTGCAGCTGTGTCAACCCTGCCCTCTGTCGCTGGCGCTCCTCTGCATGAAGCCAATGCAGTGGCCACCGATACCACTGCAGGGTCCCCTCGAGCGATTTGTCTTGGTCCACACCCATCGAGACTCTCGCAGCTTGAATGAGGGGATCCCCGGCCACATTACGGACTCGTGTGAAGTGGTCCGCGTGAGGTCTATTGAACATTGCGATGAGGTAAAAGTTCCCATCTGCCCCTGGGAATGGTATGGGTGCAAAGGCGAGACTGCAAGTTGGCGCGATGAGGAAACGACTGGGATGAAAGATGGCGGGAACGCACCCAAAGCCAGGACGCGCCTCCCATTTCTCTGAGACGACGTCTGTGAAGTTGCAATCATCCACTTTTCCCAGCTCTCCGCCTCCGAGGTTCTTGAAGAATGTACGAGGACTACAGACCCAAGCGAGTACATATGTTGGGGCTGGGCGGCCGTTAATTAGGTCGCCCTGCAGCGGCGGAGGTTTGTCGACGGGGATGCGACAAGGAAATCTGCAGGCCATGAGACGCTGTATTGACCGAGACGACATCAGACTCACGTTTCTCTGCTCATGGGCATGGTGGTTAACGCTGAAAGCGGATGCCACCATCGTGTGACCGTGACATGTTCATATTTGGCGCGTGATCACTGACCGGGCCGCTCTTGAGCCGATAGATACCGTAAGGAGTCTCCTTCATACTGTCTTCCAAAATCGCTCATCCTTCACGTTCGACCGCGCTATAACTCCTTCATCGCATTATCAAGTATGGGCAACATTACATCTCGACGGCTCGACCAGTGGCTGGACCTCCATCGCTTCCTTGGACTGGCAGTTTGCCACTCCACGACCGCGGACCCACGTCGTCTGGAGCATTACAACTATACCTACTGGACAGGCGATACAGCCGCCCTCATCGTCGGCGGGCAATGCAAATACTGTCTTATCGCGCCGCAGTTTCCGATGTATGTCAGTCCGAAGGAGCCATCTCGTCCAGATGCCACCTTCGGCTCAGGTGTGACAGATGCAGATGGCGAGGCGGAAGGTGTTTGCGTCGATATCGCCATAGTCATGCCAATCGTTGAGCCCCGGACCCGGAGGAGTTGGGGGTGCTTGCGACACAGGTCGCTGGCAAAAGTTTATATCAGTTTTTCGACAAAATTGTGCCGCAACGCCTACCTGGCCTTTCCCCGCGCTGTCTCTGGGTTTCCGGATTGGAAGCCCCCTTTTTCGCAGAGCTGAAACCACTCCCTTCACGCCACGTAGGAGGAATCGAGTCTTTCTGGTCCAGTTTAACTCGGCTTCTCAGAGAGGGGGCTCTCCAGGCCGAGGCTCAGGCACTCTGCCTATTTTGCTCGTCGCGGTTTGGCACACAAGAAGACGTCGTCATACTTACCGGGGCGGGGGATTATTACCGGATACGTCGGGTTACCAGGGCTTGGTCGCGCCCGAAGCTCAAAGTAGCACCATACACATCGAATACCCTCAAGGACCTGAAAGCCGCCGCAAGGGAGCGGCTCGATCTCGCGGATGACGGCGACTGGACGGAGGGCAAGGAGGAGGAAATGTATGGTGACCCGCTGAGCACGAAAGAGAGGCAAAAGAAGCTGAATGAGCAGCGCATCCAGCGTGCCAAAGAGGAGCATGCCAAGCGCGCCCAAGAGCGTGCTGATAAATGGGACGCGCAACACCAGCAGTTTATGGACGCTCTCAAAACACAACCCAGCGCAGACCGAACCACTCCTCTCTTCACCAATGAGGCGCTCAACGCCGTCCACCGAAAGGACACAAACAAAGATCTCTTCGAGACGAGGGATCCCGAGACATTCTTCAACAAGAACGAATCCTCAGAGTGGTCTCAGGTCCTGCAACTTGGCTCGAAGCTATCGAACCAGTATATGAAAAGGATTCAAGTTTTCATACGTACATTCGAGGACCGAGAAGAGGAACGGAGGAAGGTTGTATCGTTCTAACGGAGCAGTTTGTCGACCGATTGGAACAACGAAGTCTCCTAATCCCTACCTATTTTCTGTTTTATTACCTGGTTTATGTTTCATATCTCGATGTACGGCCGAGTATACCCGGAAAGTGAACCTTGGTCTCGACTAAGCATACGGGTAAGTTGCAATCTGCTGTTAAACGCGAACAAGGACGTTATGAGCAGAGGATGACGGCATGCATTTTCCCTAATGCTTTGTGTTACCTTCAAATTCTTCATTTCGAATACCCACACCTAACAAGTAAGACAATGTGATAAGGTCAGTAATTGAAGCTGGCTAGTAGAAGAGCAAGCAAACCAAACAGGAAACAAAGAAGCACTCTGCTGCCTTGGTGATTCGTGTCTGGACCACTCGACTGCCCCCCCCCCTTCCCCCATATCCTACCCTCAGACGCACGAAAATCCGATGCGGCCGCGGACAACCGCACGCCATGGTCACGGATAAATATATTCTGCAAAATATATCAAGCCAATGGGAAAGCGCGCTTGTCAGACATTCCACGATTCATCGTTGTCGGCAATAATGTACTGCCCGCCCATAGATGCGTGAATGGCGGTGACAAAGGAAACCAAACTGTGTGCTCACGATCAACCTTCCCAGACCGTCTCGTGTCTGCAAGAGCCCAATAATCCTGCCCTGAATCTGTACCGCGCCGCCAATCCTCGCGAAACTCAATCTTCTGCTCAATGCTTGCCATGGGATGGACTCTCCGCAGGTCGCCTGAATCTAGACCCAAACATACGATGCACCGGATGCACGTGTTTGAGCAGAGTGAACTGTACGTGTTGTTCGACGGAACCGAATTGAAAGCGCTGTGGGTGACGACATGCGAGAGCGATCGTGGGGGTGTAGCTCAAATGCTCAAGCTTATACTAGTTCGAGGTGTGTGACATTGTGAATGAAGGGAATACTGCCAGTGGCAAACATGCGGCGAAGTTAGGGACTTCGCGGATATGTACATCTGCGACCTCAATAAATGGTCCAGGAAAAGATGCCGGACAGACTGTTGAACCAACACTGGGTTCTCTGTGATGATTCGCAGTAGAATTTCCACGTGGTAGACGGGCAAACCGGTGTGCTGGACCCGCACAAATCAGAATGACACGATATAGAAGCGGTCCAAGTTGTACCCAGTAGTACTGAGCTACGCACTTGTGTTGTACGCTGGTCTGGCTCACGTCGCCTTTGCAGAGGATGCACGTTATCAACATGGAGGGCGAACAAAGCACGCACTCACCTAGTCAAGTCCGCCGTTGGGGTATGGCGCGCTCGAGATCTGCGAAAGTAGCGCGTTATTCGCAAGCAAGGCCCCGCGAGTCATGCCACACCGAGTACACAGTGCGATGATCCGTCCCGCAGCTCCTGCACAGACCCGAAGTCCATGCACGTACGACCGCATCTGCAAGATGCAAAGTCACACTCATTCAGAACGACGCGGAGAGGACTCAGGTCAGACCTCCACCGCACTGGAAAGCTCACCGTCGCTTCTAGGCAGGGTCGACGATAATCCGATGATGATCGAGTGAGAAAAGTACCTTAAGCTTTACTGAACATAATCATTTGTAACCCTGAAAAAAATGATAAGTCAGGATCTGAAATCTTATAAGTGGTACCAAGATTTGTCCTCATAAGACGGCGGCGCGTCGATTGAAGTTGAACGGGTCTCTAAGGCTTGCATTATTTTCCGTATGGAGCGGAAGCTATTACTAGACGTACCCGATGAGAGGACAGTGAAGTCATCCGGGAACCCGCCGCGTCCCCAAAGCCATCTGAGACTATGAAGCACGTTGTTTTCCCTGTTGACGCACACATTGACTGGCACTTCTGAGAACTTGTGCAAACCCACACTCACCGGCAGGAACGTCGAGCGAATGCGGCCGCCTATCCGTGATAGATATGCGTACACCCGACGTGAGAGTGAAGTACTGTCACAGTTAGTGAGAATAGAATGTCGATTGGGTTGAGTATATGGCTGGGAATACTTACATGCAGACCCGCTCGCCAGCCAGGATTGCATCGACGCGCGCATATCGCTGTGTTGCCCCATATCGCTCGTACTGTAGTTCTCGCGATTTTATATAGCCAGAGTTAAAGCCGTTCTGTTCTGACAAGTAACATGAGATATTTGTGCGAGGCTGGCGAACCCAGCGTGGATGTAGATATAAATTAAAATTGTTGGCAGGCGATTCATGTTTTTGGTGAATCCGAACGCAGAGACCGGATAGAATAATTGGAAGACGAACCCGAGATTCAGCGGTTTGCGGGTTTGCAGCAGGAGAGAGATTGAAGAGCAAGCAATTCAGAAGATCCAGGCTCAATGTTGGAGCAACGAATGCGTTGAGTTGAGGTCTAGATTATAGATGACTCAAGAAAGATCGGGTGCAGAAGCCAGGAGATGAAAAGCCGAGAGTTGGGCGGCATTGAGTCATTCTACAAAGACACTGATGTACCAAGTGAAGAGCGAAATGGATGGTAGTATCGGATCTAATATTAGTTTTTGGGGTCTAGGAATCCATGGGCATGGTCGTTGGATTGACCCGGGATGTCCCTGGTATTATATGGCTCTATCTCCCTCCTTTTTGCCCTGGGAAGCCAACCAATGCTTCTAATAACCTGAAAAATAGTCTCCCACCGTTTTTGGGGTCTAGGAATGCATCGGCATGGTCGTTGGATTGACCCGGGATGTCCCTGGTATTATATGGCTCTATCTCCCCTATTTTCACCCTCTTTTTTGCCTTGGGAAGCCAACCAATGCCTCAAATAACCTGAAAAGAAGTAGACCACTGTCTTTTGGGTCTAGGAATCCATCGGTGTGGTCGTTGGATCCATCCGAGCAACCCCTGACAGTGAACTGACCCATCTTGGCCTTTTCTGCCGACATTTGGCTGTGTTTGGGAACACCCTTATAAATCTCGTCACTCTCGGCTAACGCACCTGTCAATCCCTTTGTTCTCGTACCACCACCATCGCGTCGTTGCCACCTAGCACCCCTGTCTTGTTGGGGGCTAGGCCAGGATGCCACTGTCTGCAGCAGTGTCTCCTTGGTCCTAGCCCTTTTCCTGGATGGTGGCTGCTCAAGCCAGGTGGCCAAGGTGCGTCATCCTACATGTTTCCCTCTGGCTTTTTTTTTTTTTTTTTTCAGGGCATGCCTGGGCCCGGGCTTATTCTTTTTGTTGTTTGTTTTTATTCGACTCCCTCAGCGCGGATGTTAGCCGCCTCGAGATGATCACACAAGCTTTGCTTGTGCAGATTTCGCTGTCAATCCGGTGTCTGATTGGTAACCACAGGGATTCAGCCTTTCGGGGCTTTGATGTCTAGGTGGGAGCCACAACGGTGACGTTGTTAAATATCGGGAATGGCGGCATTCCAAAAAACACCTGTCAGTTCTGGGGGCTTATTTCTTTGTCGGTTCTGGGGGCTCGCTGTTCGGTTCTGGGGCTAATTTTTTTGTCGGTTCTGGGGGCTCACGTTTTGCACACTGACTTTCATTATTTCTTCCAGTATTATCGCCGCTCTCAACAACGTTGGTCTCATTTCTTTACTTTACAGCGCTGATCTTTGTTTTTTTTTCTGTACAGATCTCGCTTTACTTGTGTCTGCTGGTTCTTATCACAGGTCTAAACAGCGTCGGTCTATTTGCTTTACAACACTGATCTTTTCGTCTGTACAGGTCTCTCTTTTGTTTCATATGTCTTGTCTGGTCTACGTTGTTGTCAACATTCACATTGGGTGCGTGTTTCTTTCCTTGCATTATTCTGCTGGCGCTAACTGGTTTGGGATTGCAGATAATGGCATGTTGTCATATTGGGTGCGTGTTTCTTTCCTTGCATTATTCTGCTGGCGCTAACTGGTTTGGGATTGCATATAATAGCCTGTTGTCATGTTGTATGTGTGGTAGGTTTGTGGTTTGCTCCCCCGTGAGGTGAAATGCGCATTGCATCGTGGGGGCGCAAACCACAGACATACTACGCATACAACTCAGGGGATCTTAAATAGTTTAAGATATATATACAGTTGTATGAATAAAATATCGTGGATGTATTGCACAGTATATATAACGTTAGATGTACAGTATATATATATGTCGTTTGTAACGTTGGATGTACAGTATATATATAACGTTGGATGTATTGATTCAGAACCATTTTTGGAAGCCAAACCCGTAAATATTTTTTTCCATCACACAGAGAGTAGTTGGATCTCATTTTTTTGGGTAGCACTGGTTGAACATTTCAATTTTTTCACCTTCTTTTTCAGTGAAAATGTCGTTTATTTTTCACACATTTTTCACTGAAAAAGCAGGTGAAATTTCAAAACATTTTCATCACTTTCTTATTTTATTTCGAATTTTTCACCATGAATTGAGAAAGTGCTGAAAAAGTTTTAAAATTTTCACCTTCTTTTTCAGTGAAAATGTCTGGAAATAAACAACATTTTCACTGAAAAAGAAGGTGAAAAAATTGAAATGCTCAACCAGTGTAGATGGGTTTTAAAGGCTGCTATGGGATATGGATTCAAGTATCTGGGCTTTGCCTAACCCTAGGCGGGAGGAGAGATCGGAGGTTGGGAGTGAGTAATGCTTTGTAAGCAATGCAACATTTCGTTCGTTCGTGGTGGTGTGTTTGGTCTGCCGAGGCGGCACGTCACGTGACTTCCGGGGGCCAAGTGACCGAGAGGGAAATTAGGCGGGGTGGGCGTTCCCGATGTTTGGCGCGAACGGGTTGGGGGGAAGCTAGTGCAGCGGGGTGACAAATCGTTCCCAAAACATTGGGGGAACGATTTGGGTGGGAGCGAGTGGGAGGGGTGATGACAGATGGTTCCCGATGACCAAAATTTTATTTTTTTTTGGTTGTGAAATTCCCTCCCGGAAAATTGCGGGAGGGGATGACAAAGACTTTTTTTTTTTTGGTTGTAAAATTCCCTCCCGCAAAATTGCGGGAGGGGATGACAAAGATTTTTGTTTGGTTGTAAAATTGTTTTTGGTTGTGTGTCATTCCCTCCCGCAAAATTGCGGGAGGGGAAGTTGGTGAACAAGAATTCATGATAATGAGGGTTGAACTGGCGTGCGGAATAGTATAGTGGTTAATCGCATGTGACCAGCCATTCCAAGAGGTCGAACGACCTGAATTCCGCCGCCTGCTCGAATATATTCATCACCGCTCCCCGGGTCTGGACATTCCATCGGCGACAACTGTTCAACGGTGGGTGACAGACATGGGAGCTGACCTGACAAAGGAGTTAAAATCATTTTTCACGGCAAGTGTCTAGCTCTTAGTTTAGCTGAATCGCGATCCTCACCGCAATTTACAGCCTCTTCAGGCCAAAGTTTCGATTTCTCTGGACGCCTGGACGTCCTCGAATGGTTATGCATTCATTGCCATCGTAGCCCACTATGTCATGAACGATGGGAGACTCGGTAAATGATGTTTTTTGTTTGCAGCTCATCCGGTTTACCATCGTATCAGAGGAACTTCTCATCAATTTCTAAGAGTTAATAGGTGAACATTCCGGTGAAAATATGGCAGATGTTGTATGGAAAAGTTTGGAACGATATGGGCTGATCGGCGGCGTAAGTGAAACTATCCTTGATGATTGCGTCCAGGATGATCAATTGGGAATATTCAGGTCGTCTCTTTTCATGATGGATAATGCTGCCAATAACGATACCCTTGTACAAGCCATTGAACAGAAATGCCTGGAAAAGGGGATCAAATTTTCGGCCAAGGAATCCCGTTTACGATGTATGCCGCACACAGTTCATCTGGCCATCCTTCAGGTATGTGGTATTTATTCACGGAATTCTGTTGTTTTTTCACGCTCATTGACAGCTTCTTGAGGCAATTGGCGCCGTTCAGAAAAGTAAAAAGAAAAACTAGGGAGTTACCCCGTATCAAGACTCTGTCACGGCTTCACTTGAGTCTGCCCAGCTCGATGAAGAAGCAGTCACAATGGACGACGAAGACGATGAGCCCGAAGGGTCCACGCCAATTGGAGTCACAGCCTCTGTGCGGAAGGTGCGTCACCTGCGGCGTTCCGCTACCAAATCGCTAACACATATCTTGAAGCTTCGAAGGATCCATCGCGCCGTCCGGTCTAGTCCCCAACGGCGCCAGCAGTGGTACCAGATTCTCTCGCCGAAAAAAGTTCTAGCCGGGATCCATATGCAGATTCTGGACGTCAAGACGCGCTGGTCGTCCACGCACCAAATGTTGAGTGTGTACTTTCACAACTTTGCCTTGGAGTTGACGCTGACATTCCTCGGAAGATGGGGCGATTAAATATCGATCCGCAATTACCACATTTGTCGCTGACAACCGTATGGCACATATACTGTCAAAAAAATCAAATCATACAACTTGGGGATTTTAGTGCAAATTTGAGGACAACTTTAGAAAATTTGCGACAACTTCGAAGAATGACAGCTTTGAGCGAGGTACAACTAAGATTTTTACTTCTTTCTGGGACTCCAACTTTGCGCGGATACAACTTCCAAAGGATGTAACCCGAGATATGTGCAATGACAACTTCTGATTTGATGGTGTCAACTTCAGGTAGGCTCAGAGACACCTTCATCTGTAGACAACTTTCGAGAGCAACAACTTTGGGGAGTGGCAACCTTGTGTAGTTGCAACCTGAGAATGAGTCAAAATCTTCGTGTACACCATTGGGCTTAGCTTGGGTCCAGGCCAGACAGATGTTAGACTCCGTGGCTGAAATTTAATAAAAGGATGACATGCTTCAGTGCTGGATTTATGGATATACATTATTCGAAGCCCAATTCCAAGTTCTACCCTCACCATAATACCTTGCAGATCTCAGGTCATTAAATTACACCATACATTTGATTCAAGAAGACTCTTGGTTTGCAAAATACTCGGTGACTACGAGAACTGCCTGGCAATAAACATCAATCCCCGAATTCCCATCCTCTGCCAGGTAGTGGATATCCTTCAGAGTTTGTTTGCACTGTCCGACCTCATCATCATCATTTATCACAATCCCCGCTTCCCGCTCTGCTGAAACGTCCTAACCCTAGTTTCCCCTGGGAAATTGTGTCAGAAGTGAGGGGCAATATTTTCAAGAGGGACTGCAAAACTGCCTCCATCTGAACCTCAACGACAGCGCAACGAAACAGACACGTGTCTCTACACTATTCTGAAGCAGATCTTGCCCGACGACACTCATAAACAATTGACAAATCTGTCTTGGGACCAGTTCTACTCTGCCCTTGAGAGGGAAGTTCGCACATTGCCATATCAGTGTTACGTCAAATGGATGGGCAAGCAAGCTCTGCTCCCTGAAGAAGCAGTGACAACTAAGCAGGAAATCTCCCATAATTTGTCTTCAACCCCCAACCAGGCTCCTTGTCGCCCAGGGCCTCCGCCGACGATTGTGGGATGTAGAACACCGTACCGATACGTCCTGGCGTCATCTCGTCATTCTTCTCCATGCGCACGGCCTCCCAGTCACCCACAGAATGGATCGTGCAGTCTGCATAAAATGCCGCCATGGTACCAGGGCGGTATCTATGAAACACAGTGAGAACACCAAGATGAAATGAAATCGAAACGACTCACTCGAACACGAGCTCGAACTGGGTGATGTACAGGTAACCCCCCGTGAACCTCCCAGCAGCGAACGAGACAGAGACTCCGAAGTCCGTATCATCCCAGTAAGGGAATACCGGGAGTTTGAACACGATCGCGCGCGCATTGTGGCACCCACTCTGCCTCTCCCATATCTTACCGGCCCTCCAAATGCCCTTCATTTCCTGGTACTTCCCAGGAAAGGCGACCTTGACGATGGCTTCGATGTTCGACTCGAGTGTCTCCGTGTTCTTGTACATAGCTCCTACAGCGGTTGTAGAGCCACTGCTAGGGCACATGTCCTTCGCCATATAGAGACCCTACGGACGTCAGGCGATGAAGATTAGAGTCGGGGCTGTCCTGACCTGTCCATGGTGGCCAATCTGCTCCCTTCCCTCGATAAAGTGCCACACCCCAGAGGGCTCGCAACCCTCGCCCGGCTTGTCGCTGTAAACCTGTCCAGGATCGGAAACCTGCGTGTTCCGAAGCCCTGCCTCAGCAGGTTTGGAGGTCCACTTGACCTCAGGCGCGATAGGGAAGCTGTGGACGGAGGTTCCATTCTCTGCCAGTGGGCCATGCCTCATGGTGGTCTGGTCGCGGTTCGGGGTGTTTACGAAAGCCATCGCATGGACAGCCTTGCCATAGGCGTCGATGATGTTCTCCTACGGAATGAGCGACAAATAGATGAATAGAACAAGCTCGCACATGAAACCCGTCCTGAACGATGTTATAGCCCTTTTGTTTCGCCGCCTGCACTCCCTTGACCAGATATTTGCGAGCGGTCGCCTGTTCCAAATCTTTCTGAGAGAAAATGAGCGGACGGATATAAAGCTGGCAGGCGACTCACCGGCTTCACGAACGACTTTCTAGAGTCACCGAGACCCTCATGGTTGACGTACTGCACGCTGTCGTCCCCGTAGCGATCACCGAGGTAAAGGAACAGGGTCTGCCCAGTGTGGGGATCCACCAGCCGTGTCGAGCAGGAGATGACTCTCCCTTCTTCGACGAGTCTCCGTACAATAGGAACAACCCGCTCCAACTCTTTGGCAGACTTGGCCCGTGATTTGAGTTCAGCCAACGTTAGGGGTGAGCGGTATGTAGGGATGAGCGGGAATGCTGCCCTCAATCGGTGTTCGAACGCTGCAGGGAGTAGTTTGTCTTGAGCCGCCTTGCTCCTGTTGCTGAGCGTGGAGCTCGGGCCGCCAGGTTGCTTTCGGATGTACGGGTGATGCCGCTGGATATCGGGGTTGGACACGCGGATCTTATAACACGCGTCTGCAGCTTATAGAAGAATGGAAACAAGCAAACCAACAAACACACCTTTTCCTCCCTTCTACGTCCCCTGCTCCCTTCGACGCTTCTCGCTGTCCCACCAGTCCGGCTGGTGCGGCTGTTGCGTTTTTCTTCTTCTTCTTAGAGAACTCTGGATGGTCGTAGGCTTCTACAGCAGCCTCCCACAGGTTGTTGTTCTATGGCAATGTCAGCAAAACCAGCCAACTGAGACAGTTCAAAGCCGCCTAACTTTGGGTTTGGTCATCGAAGATGGGTGTCAAGGGCAAGAAATGGTGCACTGATGAGTGTGCGAAAACAGTGTAATGTCTTGTGACAGCGGAATGATGCGTGATGGCCGGACCCTTCTCTCTCCCGACCATGACTACCCTCCGCCACATTGCCGGCGATGCAGCCACATGAATCGCACATCCATTCTCCCACAACACACAAAGGAGACCATAAACCACAGAAACAAATGCACCAGCAAAAAAGAAGTTGACCAGCAGGTATATAGCATCAAGTGAAGTTACTTGATTTGGGATGTCCATCAAACATAGCGACCGAGTCGGAAACAGTATATCAGGATCTAGATCCGTTACCACACCATTTTCTTGGGGGTTTTGGTTTGTGAGGGCCCTAAACACTCTAAATACATAATATCAAGCCATATGGACAACTGCAAAGCATCTAGTGAAATTACTTTATTTAGGATGTCCATCAGGCATAGCGACAGACTCGGAAACAGTATATCGAGATCTAGATTTGTTACCACACCATTTTTTCGTGGGTTTTGATTTTTTAAGGTTCTGAACACGCTGGATACAGCATATCAAGCCATATGGACAGCCGCAAAGTGGGACTTCCCGTAAGGTAAATTTATGCTGGCGCAATTTCCGAGCTTGTTTGAAGGTGCCAGTGATGAGATCAATGCAGAGGATATTCCGCCGCTCATGTTTCCCGCAAGTAAAGATTATAATTTATTACTTTAAATGCAACATGAGAAAGCTCTGGTCCTTCTCCCCAAGTCCGTGGCCAACACAATCCTTCTTGTTGAGTGCACGCCCTCGTCAAAAGGAAGCTCTCAAATGATCGCGGTGATGTTGAGTTTACACAAAAGAGAACGCGTTTGAGGATCCTCTGTTGGTTTTAAAACATCCGAAATGTGCAAGTTCTGTTCTCAGGAATGCTCAGGCGAGGATGGGCGACGAAGGGTCCCGACAATGACGTGGGCGGCGATGTTGGGAGGGATGCGGGGTGTTTGTGACGGGTGTGATATGCGTGACGATCAATCAATATCGTCCCAAAACATTTATTCAGGCAACTGAAATTCTGGAGGGGGGGTTGGTACCCCCCTCCAGAATCTTAATCTATTTGAGTGCTGCAGCATAAACTGTGTCCGCTTTGGGATGGCCGAACTGATAAGGTCCTGACAGGTGCCTCGGCATCTTGCTGAAATATTCCCTCAGAATAAATTTACCTTACGGGAAGTCACCCAGTATCAAGCGAAGTTACCTTATTTGAAATATCGATCAAGCCTTCCATCAAGCCTACCGACCGACATGGAGAAGGGATATTGTGGTCCAGGTTTGTTACCACACCATTTTCTCTTCGGTTTTGATTTGTGAGGGCCCTACACACTCCAAATTCATAATGTCAAGCCATATGAAGAACCGCAAAGCATCCAGTAAAATTACTTTATTTGGGATAGACTCGGAAACAGTAAGTAATTTCACTTGATGCTTTGCGGTTGTCCATATGGCTTACTGTACTATTTCGACCATAGGTTCACGCCATGTCACCCGTCACCTACCAAGTTCATTTTTCCTAAGTTCATTCCTCGGCAATCACATCAAAATTCCCATAAAAGGCAGTCCGGCGAATGCCGGAGATGAAATTTTGGTGTTTTTGAGCCTATTTGGGCCTGAAAACTCGACTGTCACCGTCACTGGTACCAAATAGGTTCAGTTCACGACCCTCCGTCACCCGTCACCTGAACCTATGGTCGAAATAGTACAGTAATATGCGTGTTTAGAGCCCTACAAAATCAAAACCCACGAGAAAATGGTGTGGTAACAAATCTAGATCTCGATATACTGTTTCCGAGTCTGTCGCTATGCCTGATGAACATCCTAAATAAAGTAATTTCACTAGATGCTTTGCAGTTGTCCATATGGCTTGATATTATGTATTTAGAGTGTTTAGGTAGACTCGAACCAGTCTCTACGTTGAGCAACAGAAAGAGTAGTAGCACGTAGAGATAAAAATCAGGTCAATCGGAGAAGAATTGAGCGAGGAAGAAAAAAAGGCGAAAGTGTTGCTCGAACGTAGAGACTGGGAGAACTTAGTACGCAAAAGTGCCATTAGAAGTTGCACGTGATGATTCAGCTCGACTTAGCGAAATTTTCTCCAAATTGCTTTCTCCTATTGTCATACTGCCGTCCCGCCGACACTGGCCACATGCTGAAGGGTACAAATTCATTCAAACGCACTACTCGTCACATCCCGACACTGAAACCCGTGGAAGACACGTCTCGTTCGGACCGGGACTCCGAATACGCGAATTGCCGCCGATTTCGACATGGTGGGCGCGTCGAAGCCTGTGGCAGCGAAACCACTTGCTTCCAAGGTCAAGATATACAAGGCCAGCGAGATCAACATACCAGCAATCATTGCGAGCTCCCGCGTCCGGCTGGGGAAGACTCTCCATGAGTTTCAGACGGGGTTCTTCGCCAATGTCATGCAAGGTCGCGACATCGTCTTGGACATAGGTACCGGGAGCGGCAAGTCCCTGTGCTTCGACCTGCCAGTCCTGTCGAACTCGGAGGACATCGTGATCATCGTCAGCCCGCTGAGCGCGCTGATGCTCGAGCAGGTGTGTGCTTAACTTCTGCGAGCCTTCTTTTCACTCACCTCCTTTGGCAACTTAGGCCAGTGCTTCCCTACTTGAATCTATTGCCATCTGCAAAGAAACGCTGACGGCTGAGGGTCAAAGCGCTCTCTACAAGGTAACCATGGCTTCTGTGCTCGCGCTCCGTCTGATCTTGTATGCAGAGAGCTGTGGAGGGAGCGGCGCAGCGAATTTTCGTTTCCCCAGAGATTGCAGGATCCCTGGAGTTCAGCAAGAAGGTTTTATCGCAGCCCCGCTTCCAAGAGCATCTGCGCCTCGTGTTCATCGACGAGGCGCACTGCGTGAGCCTCTGGGGCGGGAGCTTCCGCTCCGAGTACGCGGAGCCGTGTCCCCGCGACCGTCACTTTTGCAATCGGCTCCGCAACTCTGCCAACGCACGTCCTGGACGATGTTTGTGCCAAACTGAAGATCGGGAAGGACGCCGTCACCATTTCAATGTCCAATGCTCGCCCTAACATCGCGCTCTCCGTCCGGAAGATCGTACACCCGGACGACACCAAGGCCGACCTCCGCTTCCTTATCCGGGACGGCGCGTCCACCGCTGCCGACGTCGATGTCACTCTGGTGTAATTGAACACCCGGATCGAGACCGAGGACACTTGCGATCAGCTGCAATCATGGGCTACCGAGGTTGGCATCGACAAGTCTGCCATCGCCTTCTACCACGCAAAAATTGGCACAGCCCGGAAGCGGGCGCTTGAGCGAATGCTTCGGGACTGCGAGATCCGTATCTTGTGCTGCACCGACGCCGTTGGGATGGTAAGTGATTTCTAGACTAGTGTTGTCAATATTGATGATATCCGCAGGGCTGTGACATGCGCAATATCGTCCGAGTTGTTTTGTGGAAGCTCCCACCATCGTTCTGTGCATTGGTCCAGCGTTCTGGCCGTGTGGTTCGCGACTTTTCACAGCTCGGTGAGGCTATACTGTTTGTTACTGCGAAAGTTTTGAAGGACGGGATCGCAGAAGCCGAGGCCCGCGCTACGCGGCAGGAAGCGGCAGAACCACAGAACCAGGAGGGTGACGATGTGGTACCAGATGCGCAGGAGGGTCAGGACGTTGTTGCGAATCAAGCGGTCGCTGTCGGTGAAGGGGGCGCGCGGGTGGAGCAAAATGCGGAGGCCGACGAGGCAGATCCAGAGGTGGTTTCCGCGGCAGAGAAGAAGAAGAAGAGGAAGGCGGCAAGGGTGTCCGCTTCAGATGCGCTCGAGGCGAGCTTCCTGACCAGGTACTCATCCACGACGCTCTGCCGGCGACTCGTATCGGATGAATACTTCAAGAACAATGCAAAAGGTACGGGTTTTGCTGTGAGGCCTATAACCAGCTGACTTTATCAGCGCCTCCAATGGCGATTGCTCCCGCAGGTGCCCGCTGCTGCGACATTTGCGATCCCACACGCTTCCCGGTTCCGCTCTTTGTGGTAGAAAAAAAACCTGGCTTGAAGAGGGAAAAAGCGTAAGTTTCCGACCGACCTTTCTGATGCCATCCGCACGGGACTTCGCAAATGGAGCCGCGAAGTCCTAATGCCCAAGTTGTACCCTGTCGAGGCGGGCTTTTCCATGACCGGATCGGCGCTCCTCCCGGACATCACCATCGAGCAGCTTGCAATGTGCGGAGAGCGGGTCGATACCGTGCAAAATCTGCAGCGGCGCGCGCGGTGGTTCTTGATGCCCGATCATGGACCAGCACTCCTGCAGGAATTTCAACGCATTGTCCAGGAGTACGATGATGCAGACGCCGGGCGTGACTCCCCTGAACCCCGTGAATATTTCGGAGGCAGGTTGCAGCACCACGAAGGCAGGCATTTCTGTAAGTTGGATCCCGTACAGCAGGGTGTTTCCATATTGGCATGTCGAGTTGCACTTCACGGTCAATCGAGAGTGCTGTGAATTTCAGGTTGAATTCCTGAGCTGCAGAGATCATGCGCTTGAGGTCGTCAGGAAATTTGTTTGATCTAGGTATCGGGAAATGTATATCATTCACAAAAATGTTCATGATTTGACCGGGCCTAATGTTTAGGTAGCTAGTCTCCAAGTATTTTCGGAGTATGTAGTCGACAAAATAGCACCACAGTGCTCGATCCTCTCCTTGCACAAGGTAGCATTGAAGATTCCAAAGATCAATGGCTTTGTTACGAGAGGCGATGTCCAAAATTGCTTTGCCTCCTCGATTGACTGGTAGGATCATTGCTTCCAGTGAAACTCTGGCTGTTTTTCCTTCCCATAGGAAGGAGCGTATCAATTTTTCAAGTGTGTCCTCAATGTCTTTCGGCATTCCTTGGACTCTGGTGAGATATTGTGTTCGACCTCCAATCACCATACTGATGATGTGGCGCTTCCCTTCTAGAGAAGGGTTTGTTGCTTGCCAACACATGAGGTCTGCATTAATTTTTTCGAGGACTAAAGGCCATGGTGTGGTATAAGGGATGTCATTTCCGATCCAAGCACCTAACATCCGGCAGCTTTCGCCATCAGGTACAATTTTAACAGTTCGGTCAATGTCGCCGATCAGGGACTGATTGTTAATTCGTCTTTCTGTGATGACTTTCTGGCGATAGGAGGCCCTCCCAAAGGGGAGAAGCACAGTTTTATTTTCGTTGAATTTTGCGGTAGAGGCACCACACCAAAGGCGTAGAATACCCCACAGAGTCTTCATGGAGTCAGTGGATTTCAAGTAGATTGTTGTGTCATCAGCAAAAAGTGAGACCACAAGATTTTTATTTGTTTCAGGAATGATGACTCCCTCAATATCAGATTTCCGCAATAGACATGCAAGAGGCTCAATAGCCAGATTAAATAATAAACAGGAGAGGGGGTCACCTTGTCTCACTCCCCTGGTCACAACATATGGTTTGCTGACTTCACCGTTGATCATAACTACGGTTTTGGCATCAGTATATAAGCTTTTGATTGTCTTTGAAAATTTGGGAGGGAATCTCATATGGTCTAGAACACGGAGAAGGTAGTTATGGTTAATTCGATCATATGCTTTCTCTTGATCGAGGGCGATAAGTACCCCATCTTCTTCTGCGACTTCAGCATAGTTAAGCAGGAATTTCGCTAATTTGACTTGGTCTTCAATTTTCCGCCCTTTCATGAAGCCAGCTTGGTCAGGTCTTATCAGAGATGGGGCAACATCCATTAAGCGCATAGAATAGGCCTTTGTAATAAGCTTGTAGTCTGTGTTTAAGAGCGTAATTGGCCTGTAGTTGCTAATAAGGCCTGTGTCTCCTTTTTTGAACACCGGGCATAACCAGCCCATGTTGAAGTTACATCCATCTGATAATCCATAGTCTTCGATATCATGGGATAAGTCTGCCAGGAAGCCCAAGATATTGAAAGCCCCTCCCGGTTTGTCTTTAGACTTTTTGTATTCAATGTCCAGGGCTTTGAAAAATTCATAACGGATGCCATTGACTCCTGGAGCTTTGCCGTTGCTAGACAGTTTAAGAGCATTTCATAAATCATCTTCAGTCAGATACTGGTTCATTTCATTGTGTTCGTGTTGAGATAACCGAACATCACATTTTTCTAGCACTTCCTCAGTGCACATCATTCGACCGTAGTCGTCCTCGGGGACATCAACGAGTTGTGTAGCCTCATGGTAGTTACGGGCCATTTCCGTCATTTGTTTCGGTCGAGTTTCAAAGCGGGGAACAGTTGAGTCAGTATCTGTTCTCTTGAATTCGTTTATGGTACTTCTCAGATGGTACTCCTTCCTGGAGCGAGTCCAATGACGAGTCTTCAAACTTTCGCCTTCAATGTCGTATTGAGCTTCAGACTGTGCCTTTTGACGATCAGCTTCTTCTTTGAGATAGGTTTCAATCTTTTCTTCGAGATGCAAAATTGCAAGATGCTTATCCTCAGTAGGCATGTCTATGTCATTGAGCACGAGGTGCTTCTGTGTTGTCCAGGTGCGAATTTGGCGGGATCTCTCCTTTACCAAGCGAGAGCATTTTTTACCTTCTGTGGTAATGTCATCCTTGTACTTGTGCCATAGGGTTTGGATGTTATTTTGGCTTTCCCGGTCTGTACGGCTCAGTTCCTCACGGTCTTCAGCAAGTTTCTGTGATCGTGCACTAAGATATTTCATAAATCGCGGAGTTTTGAGAAGATAGACAGGTAGGTTCCAGATTCCGGGCCCATATTCCTCCTCTGCTCGGCATGTCAATTGGACGGAAACCAAGTGATGATCACTGGAGATTAAACTGGGTTCAATTGACCAGTTTCGATATCGTTTAAAACGGTCTACCGGTACATAGATTCGGTCAAGACGTGAACCAGTCACATGCGTCTGGTTTATAGTAGCATTTGTGCGCTTCTGGAAGCAAGTGTATTCTCGTGAATCGGGAAATGTTGTTCGCCAACCGTCTTGCATGCGGAAGAGGGCTTTGAGGCATAGGAAACTCTGAGGAATCGGCTCTTCTTTGTTCGATGTTCGATCTTTAATATTTTCAACAAAATTCCAGTCCCCTAGTGTTTCGGTTGGGAGTGGGAGTACTGGATTGTCAAGGTAACAGTACCATAATTGTGTCCACATCCTCTCTCTTTCCTGAGGTGTATTGGGGGCGTATATGTTCAGAATGTTAACAGTTTCTCCTCTATGTGATGGGATCACAAGTAAGATTGCATGGCCCTCAATGACGACATACTCTTTTACGTTTTCAGTGTCAACATATTTTTTATTCAGAAGAAAGCCGACTCCAGCTGTTGAGTCAGGTTTCATTGGGTGTCCCGAGTTGAACAGTTTGAACCATTTTCCGTAAATGTTGTTGAACTGGCTAGCAGCAACATTATTCATGTGTAATTCTTGCAAGGCAAGGACACCTATCCTTTTTTCATCAACGGTCTTCTTCATATAAGTGAATTTGTGGCCTGTGCTGGCCATGGATTTATTTTTGTCTCTGCCATTTATATTTTGAGAGGCAATGGTTACATTTGAGCGTGTGAACTTCGCTGAGCGAGCGAGCTTCGGAGGTTTATTCCTCTCTCTAATCTGTATATTCAGTTCTTCCCAGTTCTCAGGGATAGGGTGTTGCCCTGTGGCTTCATTTCCATGACTTCTGTCTGGTTGTGATTGCAGCGGTTTATTGTCATAATATATTTGCGAATTTAAATGTCCTGCTGCAAAGTTGAAATTGTTAATATGGGAGTCATTACACGTTCCCTCTACATCTCCCATAACTATATCCGGAATCGGATTTGTACCATTCGTAATACGGCCATTAGGTGTTACCCACAGATCTTGAGCCGCCGCAGTTGACACGGGCATCAACCATGGTGAATCGTGGTCTGTGGTAGTCATATTTCGAATGTTTGTAGGGGAACGTGGGTGCTGCCCCTCGCCCATCACTGTAGCAGCCAGAGCAGCAGAGCCGCTACAGAAGGGGCCGTGTGTAGGATAGTCGGAGCTAGGCCCCGAATCACCCAGACTCCTGCTGATTTCACTCTCTGAACTCGTAGCCGGCAGGCACTGACGAGAGGGATGTACCACGTCCCCGAAACCCTCCCGTGAACCAGGAGGGCCCTTGGTACCAAACTGAATATTTGTGTTGTTCATAGGCATGTTTTGGGTGCGTTTTAAGACCGCCGTCGTAAGATTCAGAGGACATCTGCAGCCGGAATAGAGTCTAGATATATTGTGTGGCATGTTCAAGATGATTCCGAGCTTACAGGAGAAGCTTACAGGCCACTAACTTCGGACAATTCAATTCAAGTCGCAACGGATGAAAATTCAAGTGAAGGTTATCAACATAGTTATCGGCATCTAATAGCACGTGTAGGAGTTAGCACGACCACGACCATAAGGAGAGCCGGAATTAGTTTTGATACTTAGGATCTGGCTTGTTCACAGTTATTTCGACCTTAGTAGATATGGGAGATCAAATAAAGCGGGTAAGGCCGGCGAGCTGCACGGCCCGCTACCGGACGAGACATCTAATCATTGGTAGGAAATAGGAAGGTTGCACCGTGAGGCTCTCGAATGGGAGGGGCTGTAGATGCCCATTATTTTACCATTTGTCCATCCATCTGTCTTTTCTCAGATCGTAAAAGCACGCCCCTCGAGGGACTATTCAGTCGTTTCAATTAAATTCAACGGGGCGGCCCAAAGCTCGCTCGGTCGACGTGTGCATTACGGGTGGGTGTACTCCTTGATGGATGATAAATATGACCACACCAGTGTTGCGGCGTAAGGGCTAAGGGTTAATTAACCCCTAAAAAGGCCTTAAGATAAGGTCGTAGCTTCAGTTCAGATCCTTGTTAACCCTTAATTAAGCCTTAGTATAGCTTTATGGCTGTCACGGGCCGTTCACGCATGTCACATACTAGATCATCGGGGAAACCCGAAGGAACCAGGTCTGCCCAAAGGGGCGATAATGTTAGTCAGCGTGTGTAAATTGCGCAAATTGCGCAGATTGCGCATATTAGTCAGCGTGTGTAAATTGCGCAAATTGCGCAGATTGCGCAGATTGCGCGAGGCGCTTCTGGGCGTCAATAACGAACGCCGGCGCCATAATGTGTTGCTGGAGTCGGTTATTTGTCGCGGGGTCTTTCGAGAGGGGAGGTAACATGATGCTATGGGCGAGCTTGGTAGTAGAGATTCCGAATTTACCGCTTTGGTGAACAGGAAACGTGGAAACTGTTGCATGGTAGATAGCGACGGCAAGAATGAATGCGGGGGGATGGTCACCCGAAAAGTTAGAGTGGTCTTCTCTAACCATCGGATAATTTACCTCACAGCTCAATGCATCCCTCAATTTATGCAAATTGTATTTAGAGGTGAGACTAACAGACATAAAACTAAGTACGAGACGAAGGCCGAGTTGGAGATGCAGAAGATGCAGCATCAGCAGCAAGAAGCCGAACGCCAGCGTCAGCACGAATTCACCATGATGGACCGACAGATTCAGCTCGAGCGCATGCGGCAGGCTGGGCCCTCAGCGTTCGGTCCGCCGGGTGGTCCCGCATTTGGTGCGCCACCTCCCCGAGTGCGTACGATCCTAGTCTTTTCCAATAGAAAATTTACACAATACATTTCTACGCTACTTCGAGATACTCAAACAGTTCCTCCTTCAACTCCTCCCGTTTAATCCTTCCATGCAGTAGATTTAGATCGTCTTGCTCGTCTCGTGTGCGCTCTGCTTCTGCATTCACCCGCCGTCTTTCCCTACGCCACTTTCGTTCTAGCTTCTTTTGTTTCTTCATATACCTCTTACCCTCTCGGTAGAACGTGTCCCGTGAAAATTCATCGCTGTTCTCGTGCAGAATTGCAAACGCGTGAAGATTAAGGCAAGCCATAATCCAAAGCGAAGCATATTGGACACCCTTCTCGTCGTTGATTGCAATGCGGAGACCCCGAAGGGAGGACCAACGGCCCTTCAAGAAGCCGACACAGTGCTCAGAACGAATTCGAACGGCTGATACGTGATAGTTGTATTTTGTGTTAGCTTCACTGAGCTTCTCTGGTCTATGAAAGCGTCATCAGCTGGTGCGAATAATAGATCTGTGAGGACAGCGACACACTTGATGTATGGAGATTGGCACCAGGTCTCCAACGGATATGCTGAATCTCTCTTTTCTCTCTTTTCTTTCTCTTTTCCCGCAGCTTGAAAACTTGATTACGCCGGACTCTCCACACTATCAATATGTAAATCACGGATTCGTAACGGGCTCAGCACCCATGATATGGCACATGCAAGGATCAAAGTGTCTACCCGCCGAAGGTGAGAGTTTTATTGTCCCCAATTTATTCCACCCAGCTGACGGTTTGCACAGATACCACTCCTATTTTGTCGCGAAGACGACGCAGATGCAGATTTTATTCCATAGTTCAAAAAGAATACATGGGTTTTCCATTGGTTTTACATCTAGTTTTTTGTTTGAGAGCGAGCTCTAAGAATTATCGAGGAGTTGTAGAGTCGGCTTGGAGTCGGCCGGCAGCATTGCCATATTGATCTGATCATGGAAGGAGGATATACAAGATACGGCCGCACCACACATTGGAAAGCACGGCACATTGAAATCAAACCTGGCACATTCATGCTGATGTGCCACCTTTCCCCCAATAGATGGCACATTCCATTTTGAGAATGTGCCGCCCGTCGGTTGCCCTGCCGTCGGGAAATCGCATTCGCCACCTTCTCAGTGGTGGTCTCTTTCTCCTCGCATCTAACCCATCCCTTGTACCTGCTACTGAATCGGCACAGCCCATCACGTCCACCTCCACTGCATCAACTCAACCATCCACCGCAACTCAAACAGAGCAGCCTGTTTCGTCTGCAACCAAACCTGACCCAATTCCTCGCCCATTCTCCAAGGACCCTGATGCCTGGAAAATCATCGGTCCGGGTCCAAAATATCTTGTAGAATCGCCCAATACGATCACAAGTTACCTGGGCCTACAGTTGTGGACAAACAAAGTCCGCAAATAGCCTGTAGCCCCAAAGGGATTTAATTTTGACCCAATTTTAATTTTCCTGAATTCAGATTGAGCCAAAGAGTCCAAAAAACATGCTCCGAAGTTTTTCCTACGACAAATGACAGACCGCCAAATTTTTGGCCTGGATCCAAATCTCAGATTTATGATTGTAGGTGATTGGCAAAAAACGGATTTTTAGCACAGCCACATTATATCATTATGTCATCTACCCACGGAGTTTTCAATTGCCCTCTGATGCGACTCCTCAATTGCGTTAAAAGCACGGTTTGAAACCGAACAGTGCTGTTTCTTTTTCTTCATGGCCCATTCTGCTGCCGTGCCCGTCAACCCCCTCCGGTAAGCATAAACCTCCATGACCTGATGATTAAACGACGAATCACTGTAACCAGGCATCCATCCAGATACTTCAAGGCCAACTCCTTTGAGTCAGCAAAACTCTTCTTGGGGACTTGCCGGTAGCGGTATTTGCACCATCCCCAATACTGGGAAAGTAAATTAGTTCAAAGAATTAGTTCAAAGAAACCATTCAGAAGAATTAATTACCATCTCAACAGGATTGAGTTCACAATGAAATTTAGGGAGAAACATGCACACATGTCTGGCTTCAGTGGTCACAGTCTCAAGCATACTGGAAATAAATCAGGCATGTGACCAAGAAAGATTATTTTATTGCACCACATCCACTGGATGGATTTCCGAGATTCTTTTAGAATCAGATTTTTTTCAACGAGGCGCGTCGATTGCGCATTTTTTCATAATTTTCCCACGACTTTTAAGCGTCCGCCAAAATTTTGAGCGGCCCGGACATTAATTGATGATTTGCCGACCAACGGCTCGACAGAATCACTTAATTCTTAGATGGATGTGACCGCCTTGAGGAGATCTATCGATCCATGCACTTATCTCGGCTGAAAAAATCATTCTGCTCTTGTGGACGGTATTCTTGCTCAGAAGGCCCATCTCTTGCGTGGACGTGTAAGGTATGGCATGCCTACCGTGCTTCTGAGTGGGGAGCGATCGGTCTACCGGTTCGAAGTAAGTCCTTATATCTAATTTGCTGTTGAGACGAAAAACTTGTGTTGAGAATTTCTCAGGATTTTGTCTGCACTGTGCCGAGATTGGCTCCGAGGCCCAGGGAACTTGGATCATCAGGAAAAAAAACGCATGACTACGTACTGCCCAGGAGCATCAGTAGTTGGGGTGGCCTGGTAGCCTAGTCCCCCAATACTATGCTCCTGGTAGCTCCCTGCCAAAGCCTGGTAGCTCCCGGGAAAAACCATTGCTGCAGCTTATCATAGAGAAGGCAGGGCACAAGTGCCTGTTTCTTCCGAAATTCCATTGCGAATTGAATCCAATCGAGATGGTTTGGAGTCAATTAAAGCGCCGTGGGTTTTCTCGCTCAGCCGGTATTCATTACTCAATACCTATTTCTAGGTTTCCGTGAGTTCACGGATGGGACATTTGCTCGCGCACAACAACTTGTGCCAGAGTGCCTTGACCTCGTCTCCACTGACAATATTCGTCGCTATTTTCAACATTGTTACAGGTATATGGATGCATATAGGTACGTGAGCGTCGGCTGCTTGATTGCACGGAGGTTTGACTTTGAGCTGGCCTTAGAGTGGGTTTAAACATCCGACAAGCTGCATATGCCGTCAAACATACAGTTCCCATCGCCGTATTCCCGCCAATATCCATTCGGACCCCAAAATTATCGCCCGAGCGACAGCGGCTGGCGATAACCCTACCCAAAAAGGAAATTGATGGCATCAATAGGGGCTGTTTCATTTTTTCGGCGGCTCAAAAATAAAATGTTCTTTGTTCACTTTGAGGACCACACCACGGGTACTTTAGGTATACTAGAGCTCATTAAATGTGTTTTCTACTTAACTACTAGTGACGGAAAAATGTAGAAATGTTTGCAATGTTGTTGGCTGTTTACTGCCAAATCCGGAGGCGTGATGTGATGCCGCGCACTGTAAGGAGCATAAATGGCACCAGAAGAACCTACTCTACATATCTGCCGGGCCAAAACTTGTAAAAACACAATTTATGTCTTTCCCAGTTCAATTTCGCGCTTTTGATTGCGGATCAGCCGGACCGGTGGCTGTGCAGCACCGCTAATTACTTCTTTGGGAACCTGTCAGCAGTCTCTTTGGAGTTCAGCGTCCCTAGAGTCCTTGCCAAAGTCTGTAAGCAGCGATGGAGGCACACAGGTGGTACTTGGATGCTTGTTCTCCAACAGTGAACATGTTTCCGACATCCAAAAGTTTCACTTTTCCAACTCAGATTTCGCGCTTTTTCCCACGCTCACGACCACCTCCGTTTTTTCTGAAAGGAAAATTTTACCACTAAACCACCCCATTCCGGTTCCAAATCTCAAATATTGGAATGAAACGGGCGAAACTCCGGTTTGTCATGAAGTTCTGTCCGCCACCATACATCTTCCATCATGCCGCCCGCCACACGACGCGGTCAGTGCGCCACACAGCTCTTGCAGTCGTACATCCACAACCACAAAGGAAGGGAGCGACGCGACCTGTTTCGCTGACGTGCGGCGATGTCAGCGACGTCCTTGGCCTTTTGCGAGCTAGTAGCAGCCCGCCTCACTCTGGGTGCCATACGGAGACGATAGCGACGTCGAGAGGAAGACTGAGGAAAAAGGGCGCAGCTTAGTCAGCGGTCAATAAATTATTCAATGCACAAGCCATATCATAGTCGAGTTAACCATCGAAAACCGAAAACCGGAACTGCCTCCAAGAACCGATGTAAAACCGCCTCCAGAGGCGGTTTTACATCTTGAAGGCGGTTTTGGGTTTCGGCGGTTTTCTCACGCTAATTATTTCGAAAACCGTTTTCAAAACCGTCCGTCAAAACCGCCCAAAACCTTCTACTCTGACTGTCCCTATTGGCCGAACCCCGAACCCGAACCTCAGGTTCGGTTCAGCCAATCTCTGAACCTCGAACCTGAACCCCATGTTCAGTTCGGTTCGGTTCAGGTTCGAACGGATTTCCGAACCGAACTTTGCCACCACTAGCCACCACACCGAAAGATACACGGGCCCTCTCGCTATCCGCGTGGGGCACAAGCATCTGGATCGCCTCGATGACCAACGACACTTGCAGATTGTCCAGAACCTGTCGCGCCGGATTTGCAGGGGCAGCGCATTGCTCGGTGACACAGAGTCCATCTTCGACTCGGATGTGAACGCTCGACACCAACCGCCCACCTGCACAGGGCTCCTGCAGCAGCGTCGACGATGCCCTACTCGGCGTCTCCAGCCTTTTCGATGCATCCGGCGTCATCCCCTCCACATCACCCGCCTCTAACTCCCTCCTCTTCCCCGCATTCCGCTCTTCAAGATCCTTTTGCTATGCAAGGAGCAGCGTGGCATGCACGGTCCCTGGGGTGCGTTGTTCATCGCGCATCTCTCGAGCGGCTGGGGAATAACTGCGGAGGGGGGGCGGCACCCATAACCTCCCCCCCATTTTTGTCTGAACGGGATGTAGGTTTGCCGGTCAAGACCCTCAATTTTTGTCCTAACCGGGATCTGGCCCAACATGCAAAAGGATGCATTCCCCTCTTCCAGAGTTTTTGAATATGCTCTGCATAGACTTCTACTTACCACTGGTAGTGCTGTCCCACGCCTTCCCAGCTGATATGAGGAGGAAATATCAGGACCCCGGAAAGCCGGGTTAAATGCCTGTTCACGAAGGAGGTGAAGTTGTGGGGACTCAATAATCCTTGTCTGGCGGCGATTTTGTCGGGATTGGAACAGGCTAGGCTCGAATTCAGCTAGGGAAGGACACGGGTTCGGGTAAACCCGTCGGGTTCCCGGGTCGGGTCGGGCGGGTACGGGTCGCGGGTCGGTAGTTTTCCAGACCCGAAACCCGCGGGTTGCCCCCGGGTACCAGGCACACGGTGCAAATTCACTGTAAAAACATGAATAAAGTGAGTTTTGTTGGTGGAAAACTGGGTGTGAGGTCTGAATTCACCTGTAACATTGATATTTTCACTTTAAAATGCTGTGCTCAGATGTGCCTAACATCGGATGGTTGTTGGCAGGAGATGCCGAGGCCCGGATCACGTCCGGCACTCGCTAGCCGAGACCCGTGATCGACCCGTAAACCCGTGGGTTCGGGTTCGGGTTTTCCGGGTACGGGTCCGGGTTGACTGCTTTGTACCCCAACCCGTACCCGTGTCCATCCCTAAATTCAGCCCACGAGGTCTCCAACAAGCTGGCCAAAGAATTTCATCTATCTCCAGCTTTCCTGGACTTCTTCCAGTCTGACGGTGCTGCTGCATCGTGAAAAATATTCCCTGGTCCTATATACGCTGAAGGTATTACAAGGAGATCAGGTAAATTGGTCTCTTAATTAATATAAGCTGGTCTCAATATTTTCAGGTGAAAAGATTCGAGAAGATGGACTCCGATTCACTATTTCCCTCGGAATTCCATCGGGCATCCGATGTATTATTTCCCTTGGCATTCAGCACTTTGCCTTTATTCTACTTCATCCCTCCCATTTATTCTATTTGCTTCGTTCAAACCCGGAATTCCATCGGCCTCCGGATTTATCTTGTTTCTCTTCACAATACTTACGCTCCTATTGGTTCGTACTGTTTCTGACTGTCACATACCGTGACATCGGACTCCCTCGGCCTCCGAGAATCACCGAATCCTAACGTCCCCATTCTTATTGGCTACTTCATTCACCATATGCTCAAGACTCCCTATGATTCACTATGACTTTCTTCGTCGGCGTCCTCGGCCTTCCGACGTCCGCTGACACAGCATTGACTTACATTGACTCCTACATACTCATTCCCATCGCGGAGCCTATCGGCCTCCGATGATTAATTACACTACGATATCATTTAAATAGCTGGATGTACTCTCGCTTCTAGTCAGCCTGAATATCGACTAAGATTGTGGTCCACCACAGGTCAGCTTGCTGCTCAGGGAAATGTTTGTATATTACCTCAGGACACAACATCGTTCATATCTGCCATGCCGATTCCATTATTTAGATTAAGGGATGAAATCTGTGTGATTCTTGTCGGATCCAAGGGTATGGTGTTTTGTGATTCCCGGACCCTATGCCGGTTTTTGTTTTTGACGACCCCCAGGCTGAACCAACCAACCACGTCATACCACGTGACGTCCTAATAAGGCAATTATTCACGTGAGGAATGAGCGACCACACCAGAAATGGCCAAACTGTTGCTCGTCGACCTCGACGGCCTACATAGGATTTGAGAAGTTGTTCTGAGGTGTCCTCAGAGAGCTAGTTCTAATTATGTATGTATAAAACTGGAAATATTTCCTTCTATGTTGGTTTTCTACCCGTCGCCAGTTTATCAACAGTTTATCGCCCGCCGCGAGGACACTTCAAGGGGGGCTCTTTCGCAGACAAGCATGCCTTGCATATCCAATTAGTGGGAACACTTCCCAACTGGAGGCAACCGAGATGATACTTGAAATAATCACTGAGTCAGCAGAAAAGTTAATAAGTAACGAAATATTAATCGTACCCATTTGGTCTCGCAACCTTCTTTTCTGCACTGCGCTAGGTTTGGGGCATCCGCATCGTCCAGGGGTTCCGCTGAATAACCACAAACACCGAGTTTCAGGGCTTCTGTCCAGTCCCCCACCCCATCTTGTAACTCCCGTTGTTTGTGTTTGCAACCAGAACGCCTCGTAGCAGGCTGTGCCGGATCCAGACTGGGCGCAGCATCCAAACCTGCTGCATTGGTTACAGCTAGAGTGGGATCACTCATTATGGCATCAGTGTCGATACCGTGGTCACTGAGGTTAGGAGAGTCCTGTCAAATACATTTTGGGAACTGAGCATGTAGCACGTAGTGTGCTCACCTCTTTGTCAAGATCCATATCAGCCGGGCCCGTCCTAGAAGGATTTACGGGAAATTCAGAATCCGAAAAATATTCCAGGGGTGAAGGCGATCGCCGTGGAACGTCGGGTGAGACTGGTGGCTCATAATCGGAGTTGCTATGTTGGGATGGCCGTGGTGATGCAATTGGAGAGTCGTGAATAAAAGGACTGTCAACATCACCTCAAATGAGTATATTACGCTCAGAAACATCGCAAATAATGTCCTTTTGAGCCCAAAAAAAATCTCATAGGGAAAATGTTTTTCGGACCTCGAGGGTCGAACCAACCAACCGGCACCAGGTCCGGCATTCACAGTCCGCCATACCCTTGGTCGGATCGCCTGACACTGAGGTCACCTATGATATGCTAAAAAGGTCACTGCTGCTTGTGCGTTGCGAGAAGATTCGAGCTGCTCTATTTTGGCTGATAGATAATAACCCACTTTATGCAGACCTTGATAGAGATGTTGTACTTAATAATTCCGAGGAATACCCAGTGCATGATTGCCCGCTTGCGGTCACAGAATTTCTACGTACAAACTCTGCAAATAATCAAGGGTCATTGTATACATCGTATTCAGATCAGGCAAATGCTGAGTTATTTGAGGGAACTGATAATTTTGAACTTACGTCTTCCACACTCGTAGATGTTGATAATCTTGCGTCGACTTACCAGCAGAGAAAGCTTGATGCTCTCCGAAAGTTGAAGAAACAAGAGACTGGGTTTGTAAAATTTCCATCTGGGAATACAATTTCAGGAAACCCGACACACCACTCGGCTAGCGTGGCTTGGCGTCGGATGATGTTATCGTTGATCTGGTATCCCACACTTTTTTTCCTTCCCACATTCTCATCGCCTTGACTTCGCGTGATGGCGGAGCTCGCAGAGCTGTTAACGCGTCTCCCCGACACCATTTTGGAGCAGTTTTGTGATGCGGCAGGTCCCTTAACCTTCCATTTGATGCAAGCTGATGTTCTGCAGTCGTTCACCGCAAACTTCAGGACCAAGAATGCCCAATTATTTTCCGACACCTCCTGGGTTGACCTGGATGACCTCCGAGCATGGATCCGTGGACGAGGAGACTTGGATCACCTCCTGGACCCCCCTGTCAGCGAAAGGTGCGTGATTCACGTCCAAATGATTGACACCGCTGATTTGATTCATCTTCGACACAATTTCCCTCCCGTCATTGGCCTCGGCCCGGACTCGTTGTATGGCATGGATGGATCAGTCGGCAATACCAGCTTCAAGTCCACTGTTCACACGCTCCGGGTGCCATACCTCAATTACGAGGACGATTTGCCTTCCGCCATCCAAATAAGTGTTTTTAGAGCCATACAACATCCCACACAACCTTCAAATCACGACACAAGAGATGATCTCCGCAAAACACGCAAAATAATATATTATAATTACTACCGGCGGTATGGAAAGATTCTGAGGACGTCATGCCCTGCGAAATTGTCGTGTGATTCTGCTCATATAGTTTTCAGAAACGTACGTTGAGAATTGAGGTCAGAACAGCTGTTCTGGCTGAAATGATCAAAAACAGCTCAAAAAGGAAAAAAAAATCGGCCGCGCCCTAAGTTCCGCAAAGAGCTGTAATACACGTATCCCATGGGCATATCGAATGCTGTTCTGGGACACGGAATAACCTAGGTTCAGGTTCGGGGATTTGCTGAACCTGAACCTGAACTTCGCGTTCAGTTCAGTTCAGTTCGGGTTCGAACCGATTTCCCGAACCGAACTTTGATAACACTATTGATCTTAATCTGAGGGCAGAACTTGGCCGTGCTTTTGAGCCTTCGGTTCACCGGGATGGGATTGTCAATGCTCTCATGTTTACATCTCGCTGAGCGATTCCTGCCCCATTCGTTTCTGTAAATGTTCAAACAGGGTGCTCAGCTCTCAGCCCTTGCCAAGCAGAGGAACCCATTGGAAGCTTGACAATGACATTGACGAACGTAAATCCGCTGTTACCCGACAAAAGATTTGAATGTTAGCCTTGATCCGGGGCCTGGGGTTTAACAGCCGTCGCGGTCTTCTGAGGCCGAAAGGTTGAGTTTCGATTTGAAGGAACGCACACATGTCATCGGAAGTAATTGTTGATCTATGCGAGCACAGTTGGATAGCTCATAATGCATAAGGCCGGTGGACACCAAAACCCTATGCATTATGAGCAATATGCATTCCGAGATTTGTCACACAGAGTGACGTTCGGGTGACACGGTGTCACAGCCCGGAACATTTCGGAGAAAACGATTGTTTTTCAGTAACCCTACAAAGTTTGTTTAAACAATCAGCGTCTCAATGTAAAACCCTGTTCAAGCAATGATTTACTTAATCCTGGTTCAAACCGGGTTGAAAACATGAAGCAAAAGGAACACCCATGGTGGGATTCGAACACACACCAGTTGAGTAAACAATTCATAAGCAGTGAAGTGAGATCCAACTGAGCTATGGGACCATTAACAAATGGGTGCACAAATGCAGTGAAAAACATAAAACAGGCAAGGTTACTCTTTCAAAGTACAAGTCCATCGCACCTCGAGCAGCCGTGATATTTAAGCAGTTCAAGGTCACTTCAGAAGCTCTCACATGCTAATTCCCTTCAATGCATTCAAAGCATCCAAAATTGCAAGGGGACATCAGTTTGTCTTTCATCTGTAGTCAGTAACTCGAGCATCAAGTCGTTGAATTTCCTTGTCTGTTACAGGGGTTGCATACAGAAAGGCACTGAAGTATTGGAAGTACTTTTCCATGCTCTCTTTCGATACATACTATGGTTACATGGTATTGAAAAGAATTCAGTCCACAGTTCGGAAGCAATACAACGACACTTGTTGAGATTTAAAACAGCCATTCTCACGGTTGAATTGACTTCCGCATTAGGTCTTCCCAACCGTTCTGTATAAAACCTCCCGTCTAAGGACTGTGCTGGCATGGTCAATCCAACGGGGAGCAACGGCACCGACAACGGTGTCTGTACGGTGCATTCCAATGGTCTACTCTGCTGTGACACTGACTATGGATCTCAGTCCCGCCTGACACCGAACTCAGGGAAATTCTGTTTGAATACGCTCGCCGATCTCTGCGTTTGGACTTGAGGCTTTGATACCTTGAACGAGATTATCAAATTACTATTGGGTATTGTATGGTTTAAATGGTTGATAACATCCTGAAATCACTCAAGGATCATGTCACAATTTTATTTGAAGAGATTGAACCCATAAATGAGCTTAGACGGCCACCTGCATTATTTTTCGCCGCCACTGTAAGTTCTGGAGCTTCCGCAGCATCACACACTCCAGCCTCAGATCCCCACCATTCTATTAAGATTATGTGCCCATCAAGTTCGAAGATTTCTGCTGTATTTCTGAGCCTCTTTGTTGTGAGACCATGGCTTACTGTTTTGTAAGTGTCATTGGACATGTTTTTGGCCCCCAATTGACCAGAATTCGGCCACCAAGGTGGACTCTGGTTATGATGTGGTCATGTGATGACGGTGCGTCAACAAAACATCGTCCATGCGTCACTTGTGGGCTTGAATGGCAATCTAATAGACTGATATGCAATGTAGGATGACCTGGAGCATTATCAGAACATTTCTCACTCGAAAAAAATGCTGACCATTATAGAGGGAAATTTTTAGGATCGGGATACAGTGCCCGTCACCACTTCTCCAGCACGTGCTCATCGGGCCGAGGAAATTTTTGTGAATTATTTGTGATTTTTCTAGCCAGGAAACTGGCCAAAAGAATGTGTTTCGCACAAAGATCTCATTTTTTCCCACGGTGTTTCACTTTTCCGGGGCTCCGCGATTTTTTTTGTGTGTACCTAAGTGGGGCTCTTGTCAAACAAGACCAACGGCCTCCATCACGTCAGACGTCGTGTCCTTCCTTCCAGTCCACGGGCGAGATGCCGAAGAAGACGAACAGAAAACAACGGGCCGCAATCAATCGTGAAGCTGCCAAACGCAATGAAGCACCTGTCGTCCCTCGCCTGCCTGTAGATCCGTCACTGACGGTGGACCCCACATTTGTGGATTCTGATCCTGAGTCGGAAGCCGGACAGCCAGAAATCTCGGCGCCAGTGGAAGTAGATATTTTTACCAATGCTCGATCTTAAAATGGGGTAACTGACCTCTGCTTAAAGCAGATTCCGACGGCATCCACCTCCCTCAAGCGCAAAAATCCGGATGACGACGATCTCGGGCGTGCAACTGATTGTTGCATGCAGCGTGTCCTTTCACTCCAACAGGACTTCCGCGAGGAAAAACCCCTGCTTCAGCTGATCATTGAGAAGGCCGGCCACAAGTGCCTATTTCTGCCGAAGTTCCATTGCGAACTGAACCCTATCGAAATGGTTTGGAGCCAATTGAAGCGCCGTGAGTCTCTCAGTTTTATTTGGTTCATCCGTCTGATTATTGCCAGGTTTCCGTGAATTGACCGACGGAACATTCCCCTGTGCCAAAACCCTTGTCCCGGAATCACTCGACCTCATCTCAAATGATAACATCCGTCGCTACTTCGGTCATTGCTATCGATACATGGATGCCTACAGGTGTGCTTGCAGTGAAATTCTTCGGTATCTCGTCGACTTTCTTGCAGGGTGGGTTTAAACTTGCGCCAAGCTGCATATGCAGTAAAGGAGTTCAAGTCTCATCGCCGGATCCCGGCGAACGTACACGAGCACGTCGGCATCGTCGAGCGCGCGTCCAGGCCCTAAAAATCCTAACCCTAATCCGTCCCAAAAAGGAAATTACCTTACGTAATAGGGTTACGTTTCATTTTTGTCGGGGTCGAAAAACAAAATTTTGTTCACTCGTTCTGGGAAGCACACCATAGCTTCTTTAGCATCTCTTATGGTGTTCTGAGGTGTTTTTAATGTGACTCTTCCTTCGGGCAAAATGTAGTTACAACTTCTATATTTGGGATCGATCACTGCCAAATCCGGAACCGTGATGTGGTGACGGGCACTGTATGCGAGAAGAGACATAGAACACTCTCGACAATTTACTCCAAATGTGCGGGCACAGGCGGCTTGCTATCGTAGAGAGTACTGGTGATCAGACATGCCTGGCCGATTGTGATAAGGAATGCAAAGTTGCAAAGTTGTATGGAATGCACAACCAACAACAAACTCATTTCAAGTTCCTTATGTCTGCCACAAACTGAATCTCCATGCTTACTCCATGATTGCCCCTCCACCCACGGAAAGTGGGATAATTCCTCTTCGAGTTCGACACCTCTGTCTCCTCTTGACCAATTTCCTTGGCCCCGTTCGAAATGACTAATCTCAAGCCGTTCTTAAAAAAGTTCACGAGGACTAGGTGCAATGAGTAGAATTCATGGGCTAATGATTTAATATGTGTCAAGACTCCCATTCCACGGCCGCACTGCGCTTGATCTAGTGGATATGACCTCACCTCAGGACGTCCACAATGAACTAGAGCAAATCAGTGGAAATGCACAGGAAGGAATGGGTTCAGGAGTCAATCAATTCGAATGACCAGCTCTCTTTACATCAGGACGACCTGAGTTGTTGAAGAACTACCACAAGTATAGATCACTTCAAGAAATACGGCAATACCGAACAATGATGAACACCCAGGTGCTTCAAGAGGCTTGAACCTCTTTACTGCTCTTGTCTCATCATTTGCCGCTGAAGTTCTACACTTTGTGTTTTCCCACAAAGACCCAAGGTGTTCCTGACGTAAACTGTCCCCTGGTAGAGGCACAGAGATTTGAGGCCCCCCCACTGAACCTGGTATAGGTTGTGTGAGAGTATCCTCGTCGCCATCATTCTCATAATATGGCGTATCTCTGGGCAGTAGACTCTGAGAAACCTTCTCAAATTCCTCTCGAGAAGTAGCCAGCCTTCTAATTGGTATACTGGAAACATACAGAGTGCCACGCTGCTAACACGGCACGGCGATGGCGATGATGGGCGCATTGACGGGGACTGCAACCGGGGACTGCAACCGGGGAAGGAGCGGCGGGAGAATCGGACCGAACGTGATGTGACGAAATTTGTGACTCTAGTTTGGAACCCCTCCACGGCGGCTGGCCGATAATATTGGTAAACAACATAGCCACATTCTCATCACTTGCAGCAGAAAGTCGTTGGCCACCTTTCCTCATTCAAAATAAAATGTAAAGTGAGAATGAAAAGGCCTTTATGAGTCCTCTAAACGCTTGGGGGAAATTTTAGCACATCTGGAGAGCCCTAGGAGCCTTTGTGCAGCCATTACCCACCGAAAACACGAAGATTGATGGATTCTTGGCAAATTCACCTCATTTGGTTCCAAATAAATTGGTGGACGACTTCTACGTGGTATTCAATTGCATATGTGTCCTACCTTGATTTTAACTTTGCGCGAGGGAGCTCGAACTGTCGACTCATCGTGAACAATGACCACATGCTCTTGCTCATTGTCGCCAAGCTCCAGGAGGATTTCTGCCATATCGGGCTCGCTGTATTGCGCAAGGAATGGTTCGATAGCCTCCATCTCGGCAAGATATTCCTTGTGCCGCTTTTTGGTATCCTTTCGTTCATGCCCATCTCAATATACATTACCAAGTTCTTAAAACGGCGACGAAAGTCAGTGTGACGTTCTAATTGTGTTCGCCATCCATTAAAGTCCCACTATGAAGGAGCTTAATAACGGCCGAAAACACTATTTCGCATGCAGCAACCGTTCGAATTCATGGCCAAATCATTCTGGATTCCTCATCCCGTACGACGTCGATGAAGATTTATCTATCCGCCTCTTCCGAGGGCAGCCGATCGAGCCCGAGAAAGCGAGTCCTGTGGAAGCCTGTAGTCGTATAATTGGGTGCGGATCGGGCAAGAAGGGAAAACACCAGTGCCGTGAGTCCTTCCCGACCGTTCATCGACATGTGCTCAATATTATCAGCATTTCCTCATAAGAAAGACAACAATGTCTATGTCGCTCAGATGGAGAGGCACCATTGCGAGGCAGCCATCTCTATTTATGTTCCTCTGGACGAGGAGGCACCGTCTTTCGGCAGCGTGGTAAGGTAGGGCGCATGGACGATGCGCACACGTCACCTGATTTGGACACATTTCGGACAAAAATCTTAATGGCACTTTTTTCCGGCCCAAATCAAGAAATCGGCCTGCAAGGAAATGTAGCCAGAAACCTTCCCGACATTTCCTTGCGGCCAGATTTTCGATTTAGTCCTGATAGAAGGCGCCATTAAGGCTAGAGTCCGACCAAAAGCCATTTGATGGCACTGATTTTGGCGGTGTCAGAGTCATGTGACATGTGCGCATCGTCCATGCGCCCTACCTTACCTCATGGATAAGATTGCCATGCGTAGGCCCCGAACACGTGAAGGTGTTGTGGTACAAAGAAAAACCCGCCCGTCGAGCGGTGTGAGTGATTAAATTCAGTCCGCACCGCATCTCAACCATTTTATCCAGCTTCTTATTTGGCAACCCGGGGTTGCCACTATTTAGCAACCCAAGATTTCTAAGCTGACATCTGATGGCGGGCAAAGGCGGTCGATGGCGGTGATGGCGGGATGAGGTGGGACACAGTCGTAGCACTCCCAATGACCGCGACGACCTGAATAATCCCTGAAAAAAATCAGAAGGTCATTGAGCATGTGTTCCCTATCCCACATTTTTTCCGAGAGACATTTCCAGCTCAGTTTGTCAATACTTGGGCTTTGGCAGATTTTGTCCGGTCAACAGTGAGGAAATGGCGAAGAGAAGTCCAAGAAAATTCGGGGGAAAAAAATGGATATGAACTAGAAGCATATTAGGTAGCTATCTCAGCTCAAACCACGCAACTAGTATCCCTAGAGGGGAAGGAATGTGGAGGGAAAGGTGGTCAAAGCAAATGTTAGCGTGATTTGGCTTCTCTTATCTTCCACATGGGGGATCGCCACAATTTGGGTCCATGGTCTGTCATTTGTCATAGATAGTAATTTGAAAAATAATTTCTCTCGCTTTCTGCACTCTTTTCGAGTGATCATGGCACCGAAACCAGCAGGTCCCAGTCTTCCCGTTGGCATTCCTCACGAGATCAACACGAAAATTAATCATCTCGCCAATCTTTCGAAGAATTTGCCAGAATCTATTCCATTGGATCCCGCCCACTCGACATACCATTTCTCTCTCGATCCGGAGGATGTTAAGGAGGAGGGGGCAACCTATGCCTTCAATCACAATCTAGAAGTCTGTTTCCAGGCCCACTAACTCGCCGGAGCCAAACTACTATTTACCGAGCACGGAAAGTCCTCAGTGGCACTGGAAAAATTCATCAAGGCTTTTGTTAAGTAGGTGTCCCTCCCAGAGGCGTGCGGGCATCAGCTCCGCTGGATTGAGCGGCTCACAGAAGTTGCGATAGATTCGGGGGCCAAGGTTCCGAAAAAGCGCTATGTCACTGATTTCGGAGATCTTCCGTTCCTCTAGAGCAGTTCGTAGACTTGGACTTGACTTCATCTTGGCAGGTGCGACCCGCAAGTTTGCCTCTGCGTGAATTGCACAGCCGCCAATGTCACTTGCCACAACACCGGTGGGTGCGGTCAGCCGTAAACGCTCCGGGTGACCCGTAATATCGTAAAATTTTCTCCACGCTTTAAAGATCACTGATTTACCAGTCCCTCCGGGTCCCGTACACAGCAACATTATTGGTAATTATCTCTGGGGCAGTTGTTTCCCTCATTGTGGCGTTCAGAGACGCTACGCTATCTGTGCTCAGAAAATCCTGAGCGAGCCGTTGGTCGGCAAATCATCAATTAATGTCCGGGCCGCTCAAAATTTTGACGGACGCTTAAAAATCGTAGCCTAGGGCTTGGGCTTGAGACTTTTCAAGCCCAGGCCAAGCCCGCAAGCCCTGACCTGAATCCCCGGGTGCAAAGTCAAGGAGGACCAAATATAACCTTGAATCAATGTTTCCCTCCATGATTCCTTGAATGAATTCCTGACCAAAGTATTTTCAACAGTTATTTCGACAGGTTCCGAAAGATTTTGAACCTATCACAAGTTACGATAACTATAGTTTATCGTTCTTTTAACAATTTGAAACCGATGTTTTTCGGAGCTCTCAACTTTTGTCCGGTTTAAGTTTCTAGGAACATTAGTGGCTGTGCTATTGAAGTTAGTGGCTTGAATCAATAGAATTTAGGGACAGCCACTACTTTCCGTTCAGAATTTGTTGAGCGTTTAGTGGCTGTGAGACCCCGTGATTTCCTTGTTTCGGAACGCATTCCGTGGACGAGTTCGAGTCGCGGTGCGGCCATTTTTTCACCGGCGTGCAGAATCTCCACATTCTGATGGGAATGTGTTGCATCAACACATAAATTGGACTCGGAATAGTTCAAAGAGGTGTAGGAAATTACTTCAGCTTGAATGTTCAGAACGAGGAACGAGCGAGGGAGTCTGTCAAGAGAGACTAGCTTGAATGGCCCAGCGGTGGCAGGATGGGCACCACTTGCACTGTGTTTGCGCGTGCTTTGGTTGCCGATCATACTGTGCCGCGGGCGGCCAAATTCTGAAGGGAATTTATTGAGTCGATCCGTTGCCCAGCCGCGGGAATCGCGGGGCTGGAGGGTTGAACGAGTCGCAGGGGGGTTCACTGGAGATGGCGTCGAGGAACTTGTTCTTCTCTTCGCATGCATGATGGTGGGTGGGAGTGACGAGTTTGGTCTCCGATCAGGCACCAGTAGTGTTGCCGCGGTCAGGTTCTGAACCGCGACTGACAGTAACCATATGAGGTTTGTTTAAGCAATCGCTGTCTCAACAGATGACCCGGTTCAATTATTGCTCTGTTCAAACATGTTAACTTATCAGCTCACAGGGTCCGAAGCATTGCAGCTGACAGCTGGCTCTGGACGTGTGTTCAAGGCAAATCGGTGTTGAAACAAGGTTCAGATCAAACATTGGTTTAAACCGTGTTTAAATAGCGTTCAAACACCGTTCAAAAAACAGCATCCAAGGAATGGCCGTTGAAGGATTCGAACCAAGGACCTCTAGCACACATCCCTCAGAAGACGAGTCATAACCACTGAGCCAATGAGAAGTGATGGCAAGGCTTACACTAGGTGTCAAATGGCTTCCTTGGGAGCCCATTTCTTGTTGGGATTTCACAAGTCCAAACGTGTCTTGGACAGTGATAGGATGCTGGATCTCGTACTTGAAAGTGTTTGCTCAGTGGATGCATCTCATATCACGATGTCCTGCATGAAGGTCATTCTGGAGCCGTTGAAAGTGGCGGGGAAGGATGGCGTTCAGATGGATTGCGCAGATGGGTTCGTGCGAAAGATGTTCCTGATTCTATCGGCTTACATCGCCGACTATCCGGAGCAATGCCTCGTTGCATGCTGTCGAGAGAACTCCTGTCCCCGTTGCCTCGTTACACCCAAGTGCCGCGGAGAAAAGGACTACTGTGACTTCCGCAACCCTGACGACACTTTGAAAGCTCTGTCTGAGCAGTCTAAAGGCGAATATCCAACCGAATTCGTGGACCAAAACCTGCGCCCGATTAATCCCTTCTGGGCCGGCTTCCCTCATTGCGATATATTTTCTTGCATGACTCCCGATATTCTGCACGAGCTTCATAACGGAGTCTTCGGAGATCACATCGTCAGCTGGGCAACCGCGGCAACGTCTGGCACAGGCGATGAAATAGATCATCGCTTCCGCGCCATGAGCAGCCATCCTAGTCTCCGTCATTTCAAAAAGGGTATATCTCTAACGTCTCAGTGGACCGGTGGGGAGCACAAAAATATGGAGAAGGTCTTTCTTGGTGTTCTCGCTGGCGCTACTGAGCCAGCCGTTCAGCGCGCAGTCCGTGGCATCATCGACTTCATTTATTATGCTCATTTCGAAACTCACTGCGACGACTCTTTGGCCAAACTTGATGCTGCGTGGGCCACTTTCCATGACAACAAGGAGGTCTTCAAGATCCTCGAGATTCGCAAGCATTTTGATATCAACAAGCTGCACAAGATCAAACACTACATCGATTCCATTCGCTCCCGAGGCACAGCCGACGGATTTAACACTGAGAACACCGAGCGCCTGCACATTGACCTCGCAAAAGTCGGCTATAATGCTACCAACAAACGAGCCTATACCCGGCAGATGACTGTCTGGCTCCGCCGCCAAGAGTCCATCTACAGGTTTGGAACTTACCTTCAATGGGCGATCCCTGGGTATGTTGCAGACAGCAAATCAACACCCGACAAGGATGAAGATGACGATGACGGCAATGGCGAGGACCCCCCCGAAGAGGTTCGGCCTGTCCCCATCAGCGCAGATGACTCTGATGATGAGGGCGAGCTGGAGGAGCTCCACGCACCCCAACTGTCGTCCCCCTCTTATGCCGTTGCCAAAAAACCGGGCTTCCCCAATCTTACCGTCACCTCCATATCCACTGACTTCCACGCCCCTGACTTCATCAGTAATCTCGACCGCTTTCTTGAATCCCATTCCATCCCATCCCCTCTGACACCTACCAAGAACTCCGTCTTTCCTGTTTACAAACGGCTCTCCCTCGTGCTCCCTCGTGTATCCGAGGTCACTTCCCACAAAGTCCAGGACAAGATCAGAGCTGTCAAGGGAGAACCACTGAAAATGTCTGCAACCGGCGTAAAGCCGGCTACTGCCGGCCAGTTTGATACCATTCTCGCACGTACTCATTTGCGGGGTGAAGGACAGAGTCCGACCGACGGTGAGTTCATTATCTGAGAATAAATATTTTATTTGATGGATCTTAGGCCTTTGCGTCGCCCGTGTTCGAGTTATCTTTCGTTTGCCCGAGTCAGCCGGGACCTGTGACCGCTATTTTAAGTGTTCAATTGTTCAAGTGTTCAGTTCAGATTGGCCTCGCGTGTACTGCTTCTGCGGGAGATCGACATGATCGTTGGGCGTCTTTTCGAGCTTAAATCTGATAGAGCCACGGCAATCACTATTATTTTTTCAAGTTTTTCGCCTCTCCACTATGGCTACATTCGACCGCAGCCAGTGGATCTCACAATCTGGCTAATCGACCTTACCCACTCCGCGATACGAGCGGGAGATTCCTTCCACGACCCAGATCCACCGACCCCGAACTGTCCAGCGAGTCATCGGTGACCCTCTCGAGCCTATTCTCCAGCCACGCATCGACACCATTCACACCGGCGACATCCCCTGCCCAAGTACCGAATCTAGACGCCCTTCACAGCGCACTAGCCTCTATTGCCCCTACCCCACTACCTAACCTCGACGAACCCATGGCGGACGCCAACCCCAAGCTCTTCAAAGGAGACGGTGTCGGCGAGAATGCCACAGACTTCCTCAACTCGATGCGGCGCCGCAACCTCCTCAGCCCGAGCTGGAAGGATGACGAGAAGCTCGAGTTCTTCGAGCTCTGCTTGAAGTCCGGGAGTTTCGCAAAGAACTGGTTCAACAAGCTGAAGGCGAGCGAGAAGGACACCTTCGCTCACCTTGCCGCGGCGTTCCAAAAGCAGTGGCCGGAGAAGGAGATGGCGGAGAAGGAGAAGGGTGAAGTCCAGGAGGAACTCCTGAGCCTGGTGCTCGACCCAAGCGAGGTGGGGGTCCGTGTCGAGGAGGACGGGATCCAGGAGTGGGGGCATGTGCGGTGGGCCCTCAAGGTGGCGGAGCTCGGTGCGCGCGTCGACGACGGAGGCGGGCTCATTCCCCAAGCGCTCAAGAACATCCCCGATTCGCTGCTGCTGCGCCTTGGGCCCAGGCGCACGACGTGGCCGGAGTTAGTCCAGTCCATGAAGGATATTCCTTCATCGGATATCCCCACCGTTTCAGAATTCAAATAACGGTCTTTTTGTTGCGATGTGATCCATGCACCAGTCCATTCAGGCTTCGTTGTTTGCCTCGTCTTGTTTCGAGGAAGGTGATGTGATGTAGAGGATACGGATAGCCATGCAGTCGAGATGAGCAACAGTTTTCGTGACATAGTGTCATCTGTGGTCACGTAGTGTCATCTGTGGTCACGTAGCGTCATCTAACGTTAGGGTTCCGTGAATAACCTCCGGGGAGTTATTCACAAATGTTAGTAACATCGAGCCTGCGGAGGGGGTTATTCACAGAGGTTAATAACAAATTTGTTAATAACAGTTATTAACCTGTGAATAACTGTGTAAATAACTTCGACAGTGTAAATAATTCAGAACGGGTCGCTTTGCGTTGCTAAAAGTTCCAGTTCACCTCCTCCGGCTTCTCCTGCGCGACTGGAACAGTTTGACGTTGAGCCCGGTCAGTGGGAGCCGTAGACGCGGACGCCGGAGTTACCGTGACAAGATCGAGTAATGCTGGTGCGGAAATATTGATGTCCGGGTCAATGTCAAATGTAAAGGCCGATTGCGCAGCCTCGCGGGCCTGGTTCGCTTCATCGTCTCCCGACTCTGGTTCAGCTTCTTCATCAGAATCTGAATCAGAGTCTGGCTCAAGTGCGGCATTCCCCTCCGCATCCCGGCGACCTCCCTGCTGTACTGACTTCAGAACATTCTCGTCCAGATTGCGGAACTTGACGACCGGTCGGAATGGTTCTTTTTTTGGGGATACATTTGCCTTCTAAGTTTTATAAGAGGCCGAGCAGAGAGGTATACAATATACGCACAGCATGTTTTCCGTACCACTGCCCAATCTGGATCATGTCGACAAGTGTCTCCGCCTTCTGATTTCCACGCAAGGGGGAGTTGAACCATGTAAGATGGGAATTAGTTCGTTCATCCGGCATTGAGTTGACGAGCATCGAAAATATCTTGATTGCAAGAATCTATAATAATTCGGTCATGACTCGAAGAACCCAGTTCCAGATCGACTTACTGCGAGCACACGTGCCTGAGGGTGCTGCTCCAGGCTTTTCCACCATGCAAGAGAATTGCCGTCCGAGATAGCCTGGTTGAAGGGCCACTCGTTACGCCAAAAAGACTCCAACTGGCGACGAAATTCCTTCACGGTTTCGGCAGGACCGAGGTCTTGAATAACCGGGTGCACAGGTTCGGCGGGATGGGTTTGCAATCGATCAATCATCGCTCTCAACATGTTCTTGAGGAAATCCTTAACCCGTTCATAAGCCCGAGGGAATCGGACCGGTACGGCGACATCTTGCAATGGGGCGGCGGCTTTCCTGGATGATGTAGAGCCAGTGTTCGGAACTGAGATGGTGTTTTTGAGGAAATCCGAGGATGGATAGCCTAATCTATGTCAATCGCAGTGAGTGTCGCATAAAACTGGGACGCACGGGGATCGAGAGCAAAGGCAGTAAAATATATTTCATTCTGGAAAAACTCGGCATAGCGCTCGTTGTAGATATGGGTAATCTTCCTGGCGAGCATCGGTGTAATTGTCGTGACATTCTCGCCTTTGCGGAAGAGATCCTGGAGATTTGCGGCAATTGCGAGCCAGAAGACGAAAACATCGGAGGCGTTAGCATGGGCCGCCTCCAGCGACCACAACGATCTAATGAATGGCCCAACAATATTGGTATATTGCAAAAGGCCAATTTCGAACTCGTGGAATGCCTTTCGATTAAGGAACATTGCTTGAATTTTCTTGTTCTGGCAAGGGGTTAGCGTTCTTCCCGGGCAATCAAGCTTGTACCGTCACCTTGAATTTAATCACGCCCGTCTCCACCATATGACGAATATTGGGCAAAGCTTGGTCTGTCGCAACTCCAGACGTCCAATATGTACCGAAACGGGTCTTTCCGATTTTTTTGAGAGCGAGGACGCGCTCACCAGTTTCGATATTGTCCTGCTTACGGAGTGTCGCTGTCGAAAAAGTCGACTTGCTGAAGTACTTGATGATTGCTTTATTCATGGATATAGACTTGGATAGGACTGAGTGCAAGGTCTTTGTAGTGCGAAACGTACTCACAGGCTTGAACTCGGCGAGTTTGTTGATATCACCAATGGTGTTGTGAATGTGATGCACACAATCGCAAAGGTCCTGCATGGTAGGGACCACAGCGACTAAATTTCGGCGTGCCGCCTTCGTGACATTGGTGCTATCGGAGCACGTCGCAGCCCACTTGTTCTCCCCAATGTCACGGATTGTCTAAAAGGATGAATAAGACATACAAATAACACTTGCGGATGGCGGTAACTGACTTTCAATAACTTCTCGGTGATCCAGTCAGCGGTGTGTCGCTCGTCGGAGCCCACATGTCCATCCAGGAAAAAGCTACGCCTGTCGGGTGTCGACGCATGGGCAGTGTAGAACGATGCCGGTTTTCGGATGCTCGTTCCGTCGAATGTTAGAACGAGATTATCGCAGTTCTGGAGGGTTTTAACTTGCTTGTCCCGAACGAAAACAGCTTCTCGTGGAATGATTTTTTCGGCGAACGCCGAAGCATTTTTTGGGTTGTATTGGGGATTTAAGAGCTGGCAGAATTCCTTCCATTCATCCGAGTCGATGATGTTTGGCACGAGGCCGCACACGCACATCAAGCGCATGACGACGTGGTCGACCTTGTTCTGCCAGTGCTCCAGGATATCAGCCTTCCTTTGTTTCCCAGCTTCGAGAAGTCGATCTTGATTCAATGTGCTTTGCTCGAGCTTTTGTCTCTTGGTGGTGGTGTCGGACAGTGTCGTGGCCGAAGCCGCACTACTCTCCTCTGCGGCCTCCAGAGCCGCACAGAGCGAGAGATCCCCAGCATGTTTGAGAGCGTCTTCATATGCCTCGCGATGGGTCTCGCGAAGATATTTGCAGGATATCGCATGCTTTACTGCGCGGTCAAGAGAGGCATTCCCTGACCTCACGAAATCGCATTTCAGAGAAATACATCCCCACGATTTGTTCCCGGCGGCGTCAGGCACATATTTTTCTGCCAAATCGTTGAGGAGCTTCTTCGGCGGGGCGCCTCCGGCATTTTTTTGGGGCCATCATCCTTCTTCGACTGTTTTTGGACCTTCGGTTTGCCCTTTGACTTGAGGCAAGGTTAGATAATCGCCCGATCACTTCGCGTCAACGGACATACTGAATCAGCCTTGAGGTTAACAGCTTCTGGTTCCGGTTCCTTTCGCTTGGTACTCTTCTTCCGCTCTGAGCTTGACGGCATCTCCCAGGACGCGACATCAGAGTCGGACTCGGCTTAAATTTGGCGATATACTCACTTGGACATTAAACTGACCATAAATCTTCTCTGCGCCGGCAACAATGTCGAGCACCCACTTCCTGAGAACATTATCCCTAGGGTACTTCACGCAGAACTCGCTCAGTACTCGGTGTACGGAACAAATTCCAGGTCCCCGTTCCGTGATGTCCACAATGCCGTCACCGGTAGAGCGTGCGTCCCAACCGAAGCTTTTCTTGAGCATTTCGCTAATGGTAGCGACTTCGCTCTCCGTGAGGGTGAAGTACTTCGCATCCAAGCAAAAAGGGGACTCGGAGAAGGCCGCGAATGCAGACTCGCCGTGATCCTTTAGAGGGAGGGCAGAAGGGAGGTTGAAGAGCAGTTGACCCAGCATATCCAGAGCTTTTTCGAATTCATCGTCTGAGATTGTTTCCGCCGGAGGGTATGGCATATTTGCTGAGTCGCGACGCTGAGGGGGAAATTTGACGCGTGTGGTCACGGCTGTGACATCCTCGGTCCCGTAGTGATCCCGGATCAAGCGCAATATAATCGGTTTGCGAACTTGCTGCGAACCCAAGCACTCAAAAATTCAAAATTGAGAATCCAATGAAGGGAGGAGACCTGCACTAACGGTTGGAGGTTATTCACAGTTATTCACACGACTTTGAAGGTCATTTTGACCCTCCCAGTTATTAACAGTTATTAACAGTTAATAACATGATGTTAATAACCCATGTTAATTACATGCCGGTTATTCACGGAACCCTATCTAACGTGACGCTACATAACAGATTTTTAGTCTTTCGGGGACTCAGCTTCCATGGCCTTTACGATCCAATGAGCATTCTTTTCATGAGTGCAGTTCATTACAGAGAGATGTGTGCAGCGCAAGGGTCCGGAGAAGTGCAAGCCTGTTCAAAAGCAATCAGGACCTCCGATAAGTTGGTGAGCAGAGGGAGGGTTTCACTCAAGCGCAAGGAGAAACGGTGCTGACCATGGATTTTAACAATGGTGGTGTGTACACCGCGGCTCAAGAGTTGGATCTGAAATGCCTTGTTTTCGGGAAGTGTTGCGTATGGTCATGAATGAGATTTAGCGTGGCTGTGTTTATTATTCCGAGCCTCCCGCATTTTTTTCGGTACACCTCAAAGAAATACAGTACCTCAGAGCTCGCGAGTGTCGTTTGATGTACAATTGAGCAATGAGCCTTTTCTTTTCGTTCCCCTTTCCTAGGCTCGTATAAGAGTTTTGCCTGCACCCTTCTCGTTCTCCAGCAAGACAAGCTCGCGGAAACTGTACATTACAGCACATTATTATTGAATTGTATCCGCATCCGTCAGCCAACCAAATCAGCCGACTGAGGCATGCAGAGGTACAGTGCATACGTAGTGGACGATAAGTTAACCAGAATAAAGAAGACGATGATGCAGAGCGAGTCCGGAGGATGGGTGTGATAGCGAGTAGTAGTTCTTGTGTGTGATAGAACAAACAGACAGACAGACAGACACTATGTATAGATAGATACGTAGCAGTATCCGAATGAGAGAGAGGAGACTTGATAGATATAGAGAAGGGTTAGGGATCGTAAAGACCGTGGTGGAAGGTGAAGGGTATAAACGAGTGTGTGCACGAGGTGTCGCGCAGAGACAATCCCATGTATATCTTGCTTGGTCCAACCAGAAGGGAAAATAACAGCAACGCTATGCTCAGGGCGTCCACGTGCACGGCGCGGGATCATGGCGGTCGCGGTGTAAGTCGGCAGCTGTGTCGCGGGCACGTTAACGTGCGAGAGCATGGCCGGCGGCCAGGCGATGAAGGACTGGAGTGTGGTGGGAGCGATGGTGCCGGCGCCGGCGCCACCGGTTTGCCGTGAGCTGAAGGTGCCGACGAATAGGTTTGCGTCGAGGTCGAGGGCGGTGCAGGCGCCGTTGGAGTCGCGCGGGTCGGTGGGCATGAAGCCGTTCTCGAGGCCGAGGGAGTAGAGCCACAGGGGGGATTGGACAACGCCACTGACTGCGGGACCGATCTGTGTGCATCGTGAGTGGAAGAGAAGAGTGAAAAGACGAATGGGCATACCTTCCATGTCCAAAAGAACCAATCTTGGGTGGCGTCCATGGAGGCGAGGACGAACTGCCTGACACCGGCCTTGGTGGTGTCGTTCCAGGTGCTTGCGTCAAGCCACAGTGAACAATCACCGCCTGAATGAGTCGTTAACATCAGAAAATGGGAGGTGCTGAAAATCGCTAACCGTAGTGCTGAGTGCCGTTCACGCCGGTAAGATATAGCCCACAGTTGTTATAGCCGTTACTGAACTCGCCCGCGACCGTAACACCAAATGTGCTGCGACTACAATTTTCGAAAACAAAAAAATGGTCAGCATGCATCCAATGACCGAATGAGCTGCATCATCACGCTGTAACATCAGCTGCTATTGTGACAGAGCGCGCATTCCTTCCAGCATCAGTCTTCTGTGTCACCCGTCTTCTTCGACGCGTCTCGCGCATTTGTGATGGAAGAAACGCGAAAATGTGGCAAATGCCGTCAAGAGAAGGAGCTTACAGCTGAAAATTGGAAGGCTAAATTTGGCGGAGGGGGGCTTCACGTCGCGTCGAATTGTCGAGCCTGCGCGGAGCGCGACAAAATGAAGGAAAAAACCCAAACAAGGAGAATGCTCCCACGGAGGTGGGCGCATCCAGAGAGCCAGATCCGGAGGACACGTACTGACTCCGGCTTGCAAGCTATCATTCAAAGCACGAATTTAAAAATTCACCAGATTGTCGCTATGAATATCACTGTGCGCAGCTAGAGTCCTGCTACCACAATTTCAAGAAGAATCCCGATCCAGCCAAACAACGGGATAAAGGTCAGATGGACTTGTTCGAGTGTGGGGGCTGGGTGACCATTCGGGCCTCACCTGAGGAGTCCGATTGCTTTGTTCGCATCCGCCATCTCGACTGTCACCAAAAATATGTTTGTATTGACATACCGGAGGACGTCAAGAAATTTATTACTGAGAATCCCAAATTACGGGCACCTCAGGTATGTGTCCCTTCATTTTTTCCTTGAAATTTGCTTATTAGCCTCAAAGCTTTGGAAGGAAATTCTCAAGCGCCACCCGCGTCCAAATTTCACGCAAAAAGCAAGCAACAGCAAACACGCTGGCGACGCTGCGAAGACGACATCAAAGACAGAGCTATCCACACAGGGAACAAGGAGAACGACAATGGGGCGGAGGATGTAGTCCAGTATCGCACGAGGAGCCGTGCCAGGTTTGTGTGATGTGATTTTCCTTCTATACAGAACTTTGTTGAACAATGATATGTCGTCTTGAGATTCATGTACACCTATGGTGATCAGTGTGAGTCCTGAAAGTACTAGCAAACCAAGGTACCTCACGTTTAGGAGATCACATCCTAATTGGGACGAAGTCTGATGTGGCAGGAGTGCCGCATTTTATTCGCTCTGTAGATTGCTCCTGTGGGCTCAAGATCAACCAGTGAGCATGTACGAGGCGCCCTCGTCCACATGTTCGAGCAGCGCTACCCGCATATTGGGCTGTGCGCAGAGCACTGGAAAGCCCACCGCCTCATCCAAGGGCGGTATCGATACTGGGCAGCAGGCCCGTTCCGCGACCGCCTCGTCACGTACGACGCCCCCGACGCCCCCAAGGCGCCACCTGGTGTGCTGCAGCCGCCGCCGCCGCCTGCAGCTCCATCAGCGGCTCGGAAACGTGTTGCCGATGCTCCTCTCGAGTCGGAGCATGCGAAACGCCAACAACTTCTCGAAGGTGTGTCCCATCGTCGTATCTATCCGTCTTCTGACTCCGTTCATAGACGAATCACTCATTCAAATGTCTCTTCCGCTGCCCAACACCGACCGCTTCGCAAACCCCGAGCAAGCCAGGGATACGGAGGTCGACCCTGCAGTCACCGGCGGCGCCCCACCCGTGCAGCCGGATATGTTGTAGGCTTTCTGCCCCACCGCCTCTTTCACGCCAACTTATGCCCTCGCAGCGCCGATATCGTTGTCGATGTACCTCCCCCTCTGCCCGCGCCCGCGCCCGACGGAGCTCTGCCTGTACCTTCGCTGCCGCCTGCCGCCTCGTCGCGCTCCTCGAGGAACAAGGTGTATACACCCAATCCAAAGTTTTTCGCTGCACGGTACGTTCTCTGTTTCTCGGTAATCTATATATTGACCTTTCTTTGCAGCAATCTTTACTCGGCTGTCTATTGTGCAGATGTGGCCTGCTCTGAAGCTGAGTACAAGGTAGAGTGGACCCGTGTACAAGCAGATGACCAGGATCGTGTCAAGGTTCGCTCCCATTCTGTCTGTCCGCCCCTCTGGCTGACTGTTTCTCTCTTATTGCAGCTGTATGAAGACCTCAGCGATAGCGCATAGATATTCCTTACCTCTGGCGCCATCACCCGGCCGGCGCGACGGCCCCCATCAGTGCACGCGCGGCGCCATCAAACGCGTCGCGGCGAATGCCCCCGCCTGCATGCACCCCTGGATGTGGGATGATTATATAATTTGTACCATATATGGTAAGTCACCAAATTTTGCATATATCACCTCCCGTACAAACATAAAGAGTCTGGGCATCGTGATATCTTCGCACATGTCTACTAATATATATATCCAGCTGCAGGCATATTCAAAATTTAGATATCAGAGCCCCATATGGTGCTGGATATGACCCAGTATATGTAGGTCAACGGTGTACCATAACAACAACATATATACACAAAATGGGCTCCCAGGCGCCTGTATATCATAAAAAAGATATATATTCCCAGATATCCAATGTTTTAATTACCTAGTGCATGTACAGGAAGTGATATACACAAAATGATCCTGATTTCCATATTTGGTTTGGATTATATAATCAGTATTCATCCATGGGTACATGCAGGTGGGGGCATTGTATACAAGTAAAATGGTGTTGGAATCAAGAGAAAAGACTAAGAATTGAGGGAGTTATGAGTGTTATACTGAAATCATCATTTTTTCAAAAAAATTGATCCGCGCCCTAAGTTCCGCAAATAGCAGTAATATCCCTAAAATCCACTCGATGAAATACTACGTCGACTCAATCCGAGCCCTTGCGACCGCCGATGGATACAACACAGAGCGTCTCCACATTGACTGTGCAAAACTCGGGTACGCTGCGTCCAGCAAGAAGGAATACGTTGCACAAATGATGCGCTGGCTCATGCGGCGCGAGTCCATCCATCGCTTCGCGTCTTATCTAGTGAAACGCCTCGTCACCACTGCACCAGTACTGCATCGTCTCGATTATACTCTTGCTAAGTTGATTACTCGCTTACCTCGAATTTCTGACGAAGGCTTGATGGTCGTAGGAGTCGACTCGTCATGGATGGGATCTGGATGGGCAGTCTATCAGATATACAAGTCCGAAAAGCGTCCCACCTTATACGGATCGTGCACGTTCAATCCAACCGAGCAAAATTACGGACAGCCGAAGACGGAAGTCTATGGAGTCTTCCGCGCGTTCAAAGAGCTACGGCACCGAATCTGGGGAGTCCATTTCCGCTTAGACCACGATGCTCTCTCGCTGGCTAAAATGCTTAGAGAGCCAGATGATGTTCCAAATGCACCGCTTCTCCGTTGGGTATCGTGGATCCGTCTGTTCGACTTTGAAACTCACCATGTTCGAGCGGAATCGTTTCGGGTAGAAGATGCACTATCGCGTAGACCCCCAGCTCCTACAGATAAGAACTACGATGAACAAGATCCCGAGGAGTTTCTGGATGCTTACCTTGATGTGATTTATGCAGGATCTCACAATGCTCCTCCGGATGCCTCGATAGACAGCGCTACCAAGTTCCTGTTGGATTCAACTTGCGCTAAGCTTACTTCGCACTATCTCTCTTATTTCACGCAGAAGGACTCGCTCGTTCCGATTTACAGGACAAGCCATGCATTCAAAGACTTGCCCAACTTCGAAATATCAACATTTTTGACCTCCGGGATCGATCCTGCAGCTCCGAACTCTTACTTGGCCATTTCATCCCTCAAATACGTTCAGCTGGGCAGTTTGCGACCACTACCAGAGTTTACTCGCCGAAAGACGTGGACCACCAGTCTCGAAATGTGCATTCTAGGAGATGAGTCTTTTTATCTGGAAGTTACGGAGGTGTACGCTCACGTCGAAAGTATCCCCCTGGAGGAATTGGCCGCGGCTTACAAAGGTCATCAGCATGGAATTCGCGATGAGGACTCTCCGGAGATGTGGTTGGAACTTCGCGAGTTTCTGTTGTTCGGATCCTATCCATCCAGGTGCAAAACGGATCGAGAAAAGCTGAGTTATCTTAAACGCTCTCGTCGTTATTTATAAACTTATATCATTCACCAGAAGCGCGACAGGGACTCATTTATCTTGCACGAACTCAATGGGCCAATTCTGAAGGGCCATGTCAATATTCGCCGACTTCGGCTATTCTACTTCCGTCCTGACAATCAGACCTTACGAACGAACTTGCCAGCGCCGCCAGCTACCAATTACAACACGGAATACCGCCTTGATTTTGCCTTATCCCGCTAAACGTATTACCCTATTCCCTCTTCTTCTTCCTTCCCTATCCGTTCATACCACATCGTCATTTTTTTTTTTTTGCAAGAACCACTAATTTTAGGATCCAAAGTACCCCCCTCTGTGGAAGTGCCTATGGGCACGAATAACGTACCAAAATTGAACATCAGGACACGGGAACGGAGTGCGCTTGCGACGTGAAAATTGTGTCGGCTAGCCTAAACAGGAACATGGCTGACCTGTGATTTCCAGCTGGCAGAAAATTCACGGTGTACACCTGTTTCCACAGCCCCGTAACGTGTGGGGGATGTGTTTTGCTACGCGGAGCATCCCAGTTTCGGAAGAATTACCACAGCCTTGGGATCAAGCTTGGCAAGTCTTTGATTCACGGCACGCATGCGCCATTTTACAGCCTTTGAGGTGCTGTTCATCTGCGGTCAAGTGATGCCTGGTTCTGAGGCAACGTATCTGTGGAGAGTGTGCGAGCCATCTTATTATGTCGCATACTTAAAATAGTAACTCAATTGTGAAAAAGCTGTGGAATTGAAGCACCGGCACACAGAGAGTGAAATCGAGGTGACTTGAAGGAGATGAAACTAAACAACACCTGAAGAATTTGAAAACATAATCTTAATAGAACGGTTCATACGACCCTTCTGGAGGCACACCGACATCTTCACCTGTTTTACCCCCGACCTGCTCCACCAAATCCACCAGAATCAGCGACACTTTCCATATTCATTTCACTCAGCCACGTCCTTTCTAGAAGTGCTACATAGATAGCCCGAAGGAACTATACATATCATGGTTACCCTCCACAGCTGGAATCTCCCAGACCTAACTCCTGTTGAAGCATAAAAACTTGTTGATCACCGAGTTTCTTCAGAGTCATGGTGTCTATGGTCCACTGTTCACACGCTCCGTGTGCCATGCCTCAATTACGAGGACGGTGTGCCCTCCGCCATACAAATAATTGTTTTTAGAGCCATACAACATCCCACACAACCTTCAAATCACGACACAAGAGATGATCTCCGCAAAACATGCAAAATAATATATTATAATTACTACCCGCGGTATGGAAAGATTCTGAGGACGTCATGCCCTGCGGAATTGTCGTGTAATTCTGCTCATATAGTTTTCAGAAACGTACGCTGAGAATTGAGGTCAGAACAGCTGTTCTGGCTGAAATGATCAAAAACAGCTCAAAAAGGAAAAAAAAATCGGCCGCGCCCTAAGTTCCGCAAAGAGCTGTAAACACTTCCTCCAGACCCTGGAATCACCTGCCGGATTAAATCCACAAGCCACGAAACGGTTCGTTCGAAAGGCCACTCATTTCTTCATACCCAAAGACACCACTCACGGTCTTGGATGATGCTGCTTCTAAAGGGCCCGCTGAGCTTGAAGCTTTGGCAGTCGCGTCCCTTAAAACCGCGTGCAAAGAGCAGAATTATCGCAACACTGTTCTGTTTGCAGCTCTGGCGGATTTTTACCGCTGGTTGCCTCGGATGGGACGTCTCAGAGCTGCATTAAGAGTCGCAACAAATCATGGCCGTGGCCCTGCATTTCGGCGCGTGCTCTGTGCACAGGCTCGGTTTTTTGAAGCGACGTAAAGCTTATCTCGCTGAGCTCCAAGCATTCGAGCATCTCAGGGCGGTCTATTTGGAGCCCCAGATGCTGGAGGTCCTGGAACTCAATGACGGGGAGGTTGAGCACGTGGTTATTAAGCACGACGAGAGCACTTTGCATTCCAACGATTATCAGAATAATCACTATTGGCTGAAAGAAGGCGAACAGGTGCTAAAGAAGAAGGGACGCGGCCGTCTTATTATGGTATCGGGTTTCCTCTGCGAACACATCGGACTCCTCGCCCTCCCGGAGGACATGGTTGCCGAGAACGAGAAGTTGGCAGCGGAGCTCCGGTTAGCTGTTACGGACTCGACCACGGTGATTTATCCCGACAACAAACCAGGCGGCGATGCTTACTGGAATATGGAGCAAATGATTGCCCAAGTAAGTTGTCCTCTGCCACATTTTGAATGCACCTCGCTCATCTCTAAAACCTACAGCTTGTTAAGGCTATTCTCATCGCTCGACATCTTTTTCCAAATGCAATAATCCATTGGGTCTTCGACAATTCCTCTGCCCATGGTAGCCTCGCAAAAGACGCTCTCACCGTGACCAAAATGAATGTCACACCTGGCGGCAAAGTCCCTGCTATGCAGGACACGATCATTCCCCTCGATAACCCACACGGACATGGTGGCAAAGTCCAGAAAATGACTTACGACACCAATCTCCCAGAAGACCATCCACACAAGAAATGGGAGGGACTTCCCAAGGGTATGAAGGCTATCCTCGCTGAGCGAGGCTATACGACCGACGGTAACGGAAAAAAACTGATCGGAGATTGCAAGGGATGCAAAGCTGTCAAGCCGCGCAAACCACATCTTGAGGGTGCTTCGGCCGACGAAGAGGCACAGATGTTCGCTGATGATGGTAATGACAGTGAAGAGGACGATGAGCGGCCAGTTGATTGCTGCATGTGACGGTTGCTTTCGCTGCAGTCCGACTTTGCATGTCAAAAGTCGCAACTTGAACTTGTATGTTTTTCTTTTCCCTCTGAGCTTGCAAATATGAAGCTTACTTTGATTTATTCAGCTCATTGAGGCGGCACCCAACATGTTTTGCCATTTTCTGCCCAAATTCCACCCCGAAATGAACGCGATCGAATACTTCTGGGCATGGATCAAGCGGTGGTTCCGTGAACACTCCAACGGCACATGGCAGAAAGCCAAGGACCTGGTTGCAGAGGCACTCCGGAGCTGCCCCCTTCCTACAATTCGACGATTCTTCCGGCGTGCTAATTCGGTATGCTAGTGTTTACCGTCTTGGAGCGACTGGACCCATTGCCGAATTCGCGGTCAAAAAATTCTGTTCCCACCGAGAAGTGCAGCAGAAGGATCTGGATGTGGCAACTGCAGAGTGGGAAAAAAGGAAGGTGAAGATGGCCGCTCGTTAGACATATAAACCCTTGTTTCCCTATTGCCAAATGTTGTGAATTTCGCTCACCGATTTCGCGCTTTTGATTACATAAGCACAGCCACCCCCGTTTCCTCTGAAATGAAAATTTTCTCTACTAAACTATGCTATGTTCATGCCAAAAACCGAGTCTTGAAGGGCTCCGGTCAAAATTCCGGTTTGACATGAAGTGATGTCTGCTACCATACCCTGCCAGAAGCGGACGAAGAACCAGTGTCTTTGTTCCGGAAGCCCGCACTGGTCTCTCGGCGAGCTTCTGCATCCGTGGGGTCTCATTTCGTCGAAACATTGCCTGCGAGGTATACTGGTGCAATGTCAGTGATGGTTTACCCTGAATGGCTACACAATATTCCCCGAGGGTACCCTCGTTGGCATCGTTTTTCGACGGCATCCATGCTAGCTGTTGCTCCTAGTGTTGAGCACGGGTACGGGTCAACCCGCCGGGTTTCCGGGTCAGATCGGCCCGGGTACGGGTACGGGTTCCAATTTTAGTAGACCCGAAACCCTTCGGTAGGCTACTAGTGACACCGAATGAGGACCACGAAAAACCTAAAAACACTTTAGATCAGGGCCTGCTCGGGTCCCTCGGATCTCCCAGACCGTGTTTTAACTTTGCAGCACATAATCCACTCAATCCTTAACCAGAAACGTCGACAACATTACACAACAAATCGCCATCATAAAAACTATAATCTCTTCCTTTCCCACTTCTGTCATAACTACTGCCCTTTTCCTACCGCCCCTTGCCCACTGCTCACCAGCCCCAGAACCCCCAAAAACTTTCAAAAATGTCCAATGCCTCGAAATACTCTCTCACTTCGTCCCCCACCTCTGCCATTGCGATTCTTCCTGGTCATCCCATCCCACCTCCTCCTACCAGCGACAGGATCATCGAGACTCCTCTACCCCTACAGGACCCAGCCAACCGAGTAGAACAAGCGCGAGTCGCCCTTCACGATGAGAACCACGTTTTTCATGTAGAACTCTGGCGCAGCCGTGAATTTCCACCGGTAGTGCTATATGAAAATTTCGGGACGCTTGAAGTGTACGGGCTGAATCTGAACCCGCTCGCCCGCCATATCCGAGTATTCGATGAGGAAGGGAGAGCCCACACCGAGTATGAGGCCGTCATCCCTGCCTACAACCAAGTCAAAGCTACCAGGAAACACTTCAGCGTCCCTGAGGGCACTGAGCCCATCTTTTCCGGATACACCCATCGTATGACCTACCGAAAGGCCCAGTCTGCTGACTATTAGTGTACCGCATACATCACTAGCCCCGACCACCAATTCTTCACCATTCATTCCCAATTGAGCCGCCACTCAATCAGGACTGGTACCAAACTTCAGTCACCCAGCACTTGGGGAAGCGCTGTAGTGGTTATTGAAAAGAGTTGGGAGCGCCTTGGATGGATTGGGTTGGAATGTCGCCTGGAAAGCACAGGTGCGACAATCTTTGTCAAAGTCTTGAGCGAGTATGTCGCTATCGACCGCACCTGGTATGGGAAAGCTGCACGATGGATTCGTATCCGGGCGCGGAAGATGATGAAAACCTACGACAAAGCCAAGATAGTTCGGTGAGTAGCCTGTTTACCGACCAGCGGTAGTGTATCTCCTTCATGGAATGTTTACCCTGGGTTCTTTTGTGATACCATTTGCCGTTATGCATCTGGCCGTCCTTCCCCAGCCATACCTGGCCTTTACATGTTGGAATGGCAAACCGATGTGTGCCGGCATCTCCTCATGCGGCACATTTATGGACATAGTGCGTGCTCGTTTCCATGAGCGCGCCTTCATCTATGCACTTATTGCATTTGTATCCCTAATAATTACCTATGATTGCACTTGCCGACTTATATGGTTTTATAGCTACTTATGCCTCCTTCCAGTTATATTTACTTTGAGTTGTATTTAAGCAGTAGTACAAACGGAATATTAGTTCAGTTCAATCCGCCCCTCCCAAGTCACTTATTCAACAGGTTATGGGCCCCGCCTAAATCTAATTCTCCACACACACCTACTACTCAACAAACCTCTCTTCACCACACGATGTCCACCACAAACTCGAAATTGAGCGACTACTTCCTACGCATTCCGAAATGCGAGGCCGATGGTAGCAACTGGTCGATCTACAAGAACCGATTTAGCTACGCCGCTGATGCTGCTGGACTAGCTGACCATTTGCTAGCCACTCACCTCGCTCCCGTCGCTCCCACAACTTCCTCGCCACCGACCACAGCAGAGACCGCTGCTGTGGAGGCCTTTGACAAAGAGTTGAAAACCTGGAAGTCGGGCCAGGCCATCGTCAAACAGGCCATTGCGAGCTCTATTCCTGACCCGCTGTTCTTGCGTGTCAAGGACGCGAAGAGCGCTGCGGAACTCTGGACCAAGGTGTCGGAGGAGTTTGAGAAGAAGTCGAAGATGGTTACTGTGGATTTGAGACGCGATCTTCAAGATGAGCGCTGCACAGAGACAGGAGATGTTAGAACTCACCTTGCGAAGTTGCAGACACTTCGCATAGACCTTATTGGCATGAGCGCCGACCCGGGCGATGACAACTTCACCGCCATTATCCTCGGCTCGCTCCCGCCCTCCTACGATCCTTATCTCTCGGCGATCACGGCAACTTCGACCTTGCTCGCCAAGACCTCGCACCCGATGATCTCATCCGCGGCCTCAACGAGGAGGCCGATCGCCGAGCCCTCAAGCAGAAATTCAAGAAGGATGACCGCGACATTGCGTTCTCCACGGGGGAGCGCAAAGGTGGCCGCAAAGGCGGCCCGAAGCCCAACGTGGAGTGTTACAACTGGGAATTGAGGTCAGAACAGCTGTTCTGGCTGAAATGATCAAAAACAGCTCAAAAAGGAAAAAAAACTCGGCCGCGCCCTAAGTTCCGCAAAGAGCTGTAAGGAGCGAACAAAATCTGAAAACAACATGTTAGACCCTAATTTCCCCCTCTTTAAAGCGGTTTTTGCAGTGCTGAACGAGCGGGTTGCACGAACACAGTTCAAGCAAACAACAGACACTTTTCCTGTCACCTTAAATTGATTTACAGCTCTTTGCGGAACTTAGGGCGTGGCCGATTTTTTTTTCCTTTTTCAGCTGTTTTTGATCATTTCAGCCAGAACAGCTGTTCTGACCTCAATTCTCGGCGTACGTTTTTGAAAAGTATATGAGCAGAATCACATGACAATTCCGCAGGGCATGATGTCCTCAGAATCTTTCCATACCGCCGGTAGTAATTATAATATATTATTTTGCATGTTTTGCGGAGATCATCTCTTGTGTCGTGATTTGAAGGTTGTGTGGGATGTTGTATCACTCTAAAAACACTTATTTGGATGGTGGAGGGCACATCGTCCTCTTAATTGAGGTATGGCACCCGGAGCGCGTGAACAGTGGACTTGAAGCTGTGAAATATTCCTACAGTCTAGGCCTTATATATCTGTGTGCTCTATCCTCCAGCGAGTGAACCAATTGTCAATATTCTGACTTTGAAGTGTTTTCGAGAGATTACACGCCTCAGATCCCCTTTGTGCATCCCCGTCCGGCGACGCGACATGTCCCAATGTGATCACAAGCGCGGTCACGTGCCCGGAATCGTTGTGATCGAGTTGTCTCGCGGTGCTGTACAGGAAGTACAAGAGCAAATCCGAGCCATGGGACTCCTCCAGGACATTCAATAGAATGATAATGGTCAGTTTCTCAGCTTATTCAATCAACTTTGTCACTCTATAACATCATGTTTCCTTAGTCACACATCAAAATGTCACTGCACCTGAGAGCTCAATTAAAATACCGCTACTCTGTCTATGAACCTCGAAACCGCGGCTGGGTAGGAACCTGGGTCGGCTCTGGACGCAAAAAGAAGGATCCAATACTTGGAAACTCGACCCACACTCCCAAAAATTCAAGGCGCATTCTTCCGACTCGTACTCTCGGCCTTCCCCTGCGCGCGGCTCCTCAGTCCATTACCACCCGGACACCAGCCCCTTTTTTTGCCCCTCGCAATACTAATCAACCTGTGGCTTCTGGCTCTTCACAAACGGGGAGAGCTACTTTTTATTCTATTCTCGGACCCTCCCAAAGTGGACTGGCGGGGGAAAACGCAACAAATCAGGATGGATCATCAGGAAGATCCGTTGCTGATCCTTGTATGTACCGTGACCATATTTACCAGTTCAGATCCACTTGTCTTTGAAAGACAGCACGTCTTTGCCAAGACATCAAAGATCCCGAAAGTCTTTCTCCATCTATATTCAAAGATACTTCAATTCACTCCAAGACATTCATAAGACAGAGAAATATGATATTCCAAAGCATCTGTAAGTAGTACAATAAGCACTAAAGATCTAGAATTTGCATCAACGTCTTACCCATAAATAAAACACGAGACATCACGCACCCCAGCCATTGTCCCGTTGCGCGCCGAGAAGTTCGGCTGCTCCTCCTGCTGGTGCTGGGTGCTGGCACTGGCTCTGCTGCGCGTTTGGATGTGGGTGGTGCACGTTCTGCTGCTGGTGCTTGCCCTTGGCGACGTTGACATTGACGTTGACGTTGACGTACAGGTCACGCACGGGCGGCACACGGTCAAGGGCGTAGGCACGAGCGGTGTCATCATGCACGCGACGAAAAGGATGACCAGCCGGCACAGCGTGGAGGAGCAAACCAAAGGTAGACACCGAGAGCATCAGAGTTTTGCATACAGAAGTCAGAGACAAGGAACACGACGTAGTGCCAACCAGTGCAGGATAGGAAGTATAACTCGGACCAGAACCAGCAGAGAGCATCAGAGAGCGTGGACTTGGTAACAACTTGGCTGAGTGCGCTGGGCTTGAGGGGGGACTGTGACTTGCCGCAGGTATGTAAAGTGGAACGACATCTGCACGGGAGAAAAGAGATCGACAAACCACATTGTGACGCTGATGTGACTCATGTGCACGGACCATGTCGGAGTTTGAATGACTTCGCCTTTCACGATTGTTTCATGACGGACGTTTCTACCTATACCAGAGCAACACGTACAACATTTGTCCCCATTACTCAGTGTGGGGGAGTGATTTGGATCTTCAATACAGTGTCTGCTTGGTATAATGAAAAATTCTGGAGTCCTCCCTGTGTCCTCAAGCTCTCCGCTCATAGTACTACTACTCTCTTGCACACCGCGCAGCCTAAATGCTGGTCAAGCTTTCTCTAGTTATAATCATGGCCTCCTTTTTGTATAGACACTATTCTGGAAGTAAGCTGGTGAATTTATATATATTCCAACAGGTGAACAGAAGATGTGCTGGTAAAGATGAAAGATGGAATTGTACAAGACAAAAGATGCTCAAAGATGTCTTTCAAAGACAGAATATCTCCATCAAAAGACAAAGACACCAAAAGATGCCTTTGAAAGACAAAAGATGCCAAAGACAAAAGTGTAGTTTTACTGATGCATCAAGTCCCCCACATTTTCTCCTGCATTTACATATGACCTGCCCGGGTTTTAGAACTTGTGGAACACCGTCTCCAATAGTGGACACCGTCTCCAATAGTGGCGGACTCAGAAGTAGCCATTGTCGGAACTGCAGAGACTTCTGCAGGCAGTTTGCTGTCAGTGGACTTAGAGATATCTCTTAATCTTGCGGAGTCGAAACAACGGGGATCTATTTGCATCAATTACACACGAAAGCAGAGCTACTGTAAGACTCGGACCGGGTTTTTGTCACCCATTCAGTGGTCATTTTCCTCATTCACCCACTAAACTTGCACTAAACGGGTGAAAACATGGTTAATCAACATCTGGTTACATTCCCCCGTTTTGAACGGGTGATTTGCTGTAACCCACTTACATACATGGTGTATTTCACCCAGTTCTAATAACCCATCTGTGTAACCTGTTTAACGAGTTATTCTAACCTGGACAATCGGGGGAAAGGAACCCGCGCAGAGGAGCTGTAAGTGATGGCGGTGCAATTTTGATCTGATTCGTTTATAAATATCTATCCAAAGATCTCCCACTGATTGGTTGTATCTGCCTCTTCGCCGCTCGATATCCAAATACGGAGGGGCTGATTGACTCGGTTTCTCTTTTGGAGGCCTTTCCTCGTAACCCTAGAGCTTCCCGTTTCCAAATGGTAATAGCGCTAGCTTGCAAAGGATGGGCTCGGGCCCGTAGATGGCAGGTAGCACTTGATACTCATACATACTTTATTCTACATAATTTCTACCCTACATATTTTTACCGTTGGCACACCAAGGTCCATCATCTTCATTGCTCGGCATCATCTGCTCCCGGCTTGGAATTTGATCCCCCATCTTGCCGCTTATCCGAGTCGCCGTCCCCTTCCTTCGCCCGCCCTTCCTTGCTTTTCGCGCGGCTCCCTTTCGTCTTGTGCTCGCTGTCGTCGTCCTCCTTTGTCTCGCTCCCCCCAATCCGGTAGTAGTCGTCTCCAGTCTGCCCACGCTCATGATGTATCGTTAGGCGCTGCAACTCGGTGATGAAGTTCTCCAGTTTCTCGTTCTTCTTCGACCGGGGCAGGCGTCCGAGGTTCCCGAGCCATCTCCACTTGTTGAGGATGTAGTCTTGCAGCCAAAGCCGTTAGAATACAGCACAGCCTCCTAATATCTTGCAACTCACATGTCAGAGCGACGACGACCGTGATACCGAAGGAGAAAGCCCAGATTCGTACAACGGTGACCTGAAAATGATATGAGAATTCGCACCCAGCAAGCAAAGGGAGTATCTGCAAGTATGCCTTGGTTTGTCTCTTCTGTTGTGCACATGTCTATTCCTGCAGTATTACTAGTATTAGTTGTTTTGCTTCATTCTATTACAATGCCTACTCCTTGCTATGACTAGATACAGGAAGCTACTGAGCATGTATGCTAAAGCTACTGAGAACTACCAGCAGCTACCATAGTCACATGAGAGAGCTACCAGAACATGGCAGAGGGCTACCAGAAGCCTCATACAGGGGGACTTGACTACCGTGGTACTCAAGCTACCAGGGCTACTTACTGCTACTGAACAATGTGAGTTTTTCCTGATGTTCTCTTTTCCCCGAGCAGGAGTACGCGACGTGGGACCAGAAAAGCGCGTATTGGACCCGAAGCAGTTGGCCAATTGGGCCTCGGATCTCCCTTTAGAACACTTCCATCGTTTCCCCTTATCGGCCGTCCACACAGGTGGCATGCAGAGATCAGGAAGCCGCAGGACGCGAGACGGACGTGAGACGCGACGCGTTTGATGGGTTATGTAATCGTGACACCGCTGTTTTCACAGGCATTTCTTTGGTCCGCTATAACACACTCAATATCCGCTCGTTTGGGGTAAACTAAAATGGAGGGTCCCTTTCAAGTCAATCTACAGGGAATGTCCGGGCCACATTTTGCGTCCTCGCCTCCAAAATCCTCATACAATTTGACACAAAAAACTGAAATATTACTGAGGGCAAAAACAAAAATTCGGCCCGGGACATTCCCTTCATAATTCATTTCTAGGAGCATCTTTCATACAAAGTTTGGTCAAACCCTTCCTAGATGGACCGCTAGGGCGGACGGAAGGAATGTGGCATCATTTCTGTGTTTAGACACATTACATAAGTGCCGCCCAAATACGGACCATTGCCAGTACCCACTCCATATGCTGGATCGCCAGCAGGTGGACGTCGGGTTTTGACTCGCGGCATCATTGATTGTCGAGCGGTAGTGTGCGCAAGCCGTTGGGCTGATGGGAGGACTTGGCTATCATCTGTACACCACCAATCGAGAATTTTATTTGGCCGACGTTGGTTTTTGATGTTTAATCGAGAATTCTCGTAATATCTCCATGGCGTCCAGTAAACATTGTGCAGACATTTCGGTGAGATATGTCGGACAGACATTAGTCCGACCAGTCCGTGATGTCTGGTTGATATGCATGATGCTGAAAACATTTGCGCGCACATCAAACAAAGGCCGGGTTTTAACCTGCATATTTTCCATCCTGCGGACAGATTCATTGAGCATGCATGTTCAAGCTACTCAGCTCCAGATGCTCCGTCCATCTCCCCCAAGTTGCCAAATTCTCGCGCAAGCGTGGGGAGCCATCAATTGAGGGTCGGTGCCCACCGTCGGATCAGACGCTGATCCCATCTTTTGGTTGATCGTGTCATTCGCTGTCATTCACTTTTTTCCTCCCGCCACCATGTCACCCTCTCCAAAGACACTTCTTCAAGACCATCCCCTTCAAGAGCCTCTCTTTCCCGTGCCGTGGCTGGCCCACTCTAAGCCGCCAGTCCACTCCAAGTCTATCTCAAGTCCATCGGGATCTGGTGTCAAGTCGTCAAGACTCAAGTCACTCAAGCCGTCAAGACTCAAGCTGCCATGGCCAAGCTCCAAGACTCAAGCTCCTTGACCCTCTGCTCTCTCGGGTATTTCCTGGTGTTCTTTCCCCCAAGGCTCAAGTTGGATGCGGCAATACAATCTGAACACGCCGCGGTTTTTTCCTTTCTATTTTCTTCTACTTTCTTATCGTAGTTTCGTCGCTTGTGACGTCCACCATGTACATAGTTGTGAATGAATATGTTTTTGTTTCATTTTTGAAAAGCATTTATAAAGTTGTAAAGAAATTTAAAAACTATTTCAAAGTGTGTTCATACAATATCATCTCGATGTCCCACCAATGTCCACTTGTCAGTGGGACATCTGAAGATTTGACTGTTTTTGTCTGACGCACCTCTTTCCGATGTCAGGACGACATTTGATCTGAAATGTTGTACAAATGTTTGATCCGAACGGCGGTGTAGTGAGAAGCATTGTGTCGAGTGCCGCTTCTACAGAGCATCATCCGGAACAGCAGTATTACAGAGTATTACTGAGACAGCCAGGTGACCTTCCGACGGACCTCCGCATTACGTACCGGCCGAAGCGGCAATTGTTCGGCACGGCGGCACCCGCCATTTGCATTTCTCACGCCGCCATCGATTGCATCAACTTCTTTGGATGACGGCGAGAATACTAGTCGTGTAACCTTCGACTGGACATCTCCATCCAACCCCTCTGCCTTTAGGCTCTTGTACACTTGCAAACGTAGGCAGGATCAACGATGCTTGCACCATTCAAGTTGACTAACCTGAGTTCAGAAAAACTTGAAGCGATACAGAATGGCTTCTACTCAAGCAAAGCTCGACGCGCGCAAGATCTTTGAGCTATACGAGCCGTTGCTATTGGATGTTCTTTCCGCCGAGGAAAATACCGTCGACAGCGATTGCGCCGCATTCGAGAGTACTTACTCTAGTAGTAAGCTTGCGGATATCGTTGAGTTGCGCGACCGCGTCCAGAAGGTTCGGTGCGTCATCCATGGAAATATTGAAGTCTGAGACGCTGATCGAGATTGTAGAGACCGGACGGCTGAAAAGAGTCAAGTCCGGCAATGGATAAAGCAGTGCGCCAGTCTCCCGAAGAGTCAAGCTTCACTCTCCAACCCTGAGCCAGACAGGGACCAATTGTTGTGGGTGCAGGATTCCCTCACTACGCCACTGGATTCGCCCACTACGTCACAGTTTTTGAGCACTTTTGCTGCCGGTTTAACGAACTTGTTTGAAGGAGGTGCTTAATAGTCTGCGCTACTTACAGTGGTGCTCTAAATAAATGCTGAATTGTAATTTGCATAATTCCATTAGTTTCACTCCGAATCCAAACGACTTGGTATACGGGAATTAGACATGAAATAGAGACCAACCATATAGTTGTCCATTTTCCTTTTGGGGTTATCTGCCAGAACAGCTTACAGCTCTTTGCGGAACTTAGGGCGCGGCCGATTTTTTTTCCTTTTTGAGCTGTTTTTGATCATTTCAGCCAGAACAGCTGTTCTGACCTCAATTCTCCGGGCTCATGAAAGGTGTCAGGGGAGGCGTAAGTACTTAAGCCACATCCCGTGATTGATGCGACTGATCGCAGTTGTGATCCGTCCGCGAATCGGTCCGTAACCACGTCTTATGGCATAAGTCACGCGTGATTTTGAAACGCGACGCGTATCTCTCTGAGCTTTCATGGCACCTCGAAGTCACCGCAAAACTGGTCCACCCAGGAACCCCAAGAAGCCAAAGGATCCTAAAAAACCAAAAGGAACTCACGGTGGTGCTCGGGAGGGAGCGGGAAGACCTCCTAATGAAGCAAAATTGCAAATTCTCGGCCGTTCACCTACGCCGCTGCTACAGGAACGCGCTCGGGCATCCACCTCCCATACCAGTGGCTCTCGGCGGCCCATTGCCCCATTTTTTCTTCCTCGTAACACCCATGCTGCTGTTCCTCGAGGCAACCCCGCCACTGCTTCTGCCTCAGCTGGGAGATCAACTTGGTCCGCTCTCGGGCCTTCGCGTGCTCAGGCAGCACCCATATCCGCTTCGACGATTCCTGGTATTTCAATTCAATTTTAATGTGATGCATGAGTATCAATTTACACACAAACAGTCACCCGTCCACCACCGATTTCCGTAGGTGATCTTGCACAGCTCAATGAAGAGCTGGCGTACATCGACGAAAACGATGAGCATGCGGATATTGCTGCAGGAGATTGCATCATCGACGAAAGTCTCATAGAAGATCCCCGGAGAATGGCGAGGAAAATCTAGATACAGAGGAGGCTGCATTTTGCGATCAAGAGTCCGCAATCTCAAAGCAATTGAGCGACGCGAAGAAGAGACTCACTGATGAAATTAAAGCTCATGGACAACCCCTCTGTTATCAACGGGGTGATTTTTATGATAGGCCCCCGCATCCTGTCTTCGCCCTTGGCCGCGGCCTTGATCCAACTGCCGTATATCACCGCAAAATATTTGTGTGGTTGCCGAACTTCCTTCCCGGCCATCCTGAACGCTTCAAGTGTACTTGTGGTAAGCCTTTATCTCGCAAAGGTCTGTCCCATGTTCCAGTCGCACACCTGTTTTAATTATTTTTTTCGCCAAGGCTTCAATGACAATCCTATCGCTCGCCGAGTTCGTTCAATGCCAGCTGATTTTTTCCTTCTCACAAATCGGTTTATTTGCGATGACCGACGGAAAGATTCACCGGGATGTGGAACCAACCACCAGGGTACCGATCCCCATATTATTGCGCAGCTTCCGCGGTTTGTACAGGTGGCATTCCCAGGTATCTGTCTTTCCAAAATACATCTATCGAGTCGCTCACATTTATGCAGCATATATATCCGCACGCGGTGCCATTTCAAAGCTCATGATGGCGCAAATGTCAAATACATTTGCCGCACGCTTCGGTCCTGCTCCGTTTTCTGAACTAGTTTCCGAGATCCAGCACCGATATCATGCAGACGGGGAGCTGATGTACCTTTCTGCCGCAGATTTCTATGGCCGGACCAACGTTCAGTCATTTTCTGCATTTGATGACCCACAAGGATATGCAGGGTCTCCACCGTCTGTCCCTTATCTGAAGGCACTCTTCACAGATAATGTTTCTGCGTATCGCATCTTCATCGAACGATTTATTGCATCATTGCCATTGACCGTGGCGGCAGGGGACCATACATTCCAGGTTAGTGTCAACTTACAAATATTGTAAATGACGGCCTGACCCTCATTTTATTTTAGCTCCTCAAGTACATGGGGGACTTGAAGGGGGAACAGATCTTCATCGCTGCATATACTCTGCTTAACGAGTTCGAAGAGGTCCGAGCGCACTCCTTAACTCAAACCAAGTCGTTGGCATTTGTTAAAGAATTGTTCGAGAGAATTCAGGAAGGGTTAAAGAATGCGAACCATCCGCCAACCGAGATATTTTACACAGATTCACCACAACGTGAGCAGTTCATTCTTCCGTGGTGAAAAGTCTGATGTTTTTCAGTGGAGCGGTCCTTTCACGAGTCTATCAACAGCTCGTTGATCAAGGACGTTGAGCCGATTACCGAGTGGACAGACCTTCCCACCTTTGAACCAAGTTCTGGAATCCCAACCACCATCGTCTCTGATTCAATGGAGATTGAGGACGAAGCAAATGATATTCTCGTGGATATTGTTACTCCAACCACACCGCTTTCTTTGGTCGCGCTTGCAATCAAGACACAACAACGCAAAGACGGGCCGCCTCGTCTGGAGATTATCCAACTCCGGACGCAGGATAAGATTGTCGTCTTCGAGGTATAGATTTACATACATACTCTATTCAAGTACATTGATTGATTCGATATGTAGGTTGCAGCTCTGACTTCGCGGAGCGAGATTCTTCCTTCTTTGCGGGCAATTCTCACCAACCCACAATTATCAAGATCGGACATTCGATACGCGAGAACCTCCAGATAATTTCGGATGCATTCTCACTCCCCGAAATCGCGACACTCGCAAAGGCAAAAAATGCGCCCATACTCGACTTGGGAAAATATGCCAAATTGAAAGCGGTGGTCGATGATCCATCAGTTTCACTTTCTGCACTTTCGGGTCTAGTTCTTCGAAAGTCCTTTTCATTTCCCTACCATCTTTCGTATCCTTGGTCCTTAACGCCCGCGGAGCAAAATACCTTGCTGTTTCGGGAGATCGACTGCCAGTGGCAAATTTATCTTGCGCTCAGTCATCTTGATTCTCTCGGGTTACCGTTACAGCCCACCCAATCGGTGACTCACGGGCAGCGTGTAACACTCATCCAGGCTTGCAAGCCGGTGGCGGAAGGCTCAATTGTTGGTCACCATCCGGGCTACCTCGACGCGATTATGGATGAGCACGGACTCACAAAGCGAATTAATGTGAGCGCGTCACGTTCTGTCATTGAGATTTCGAAGGTTGGTTCTCTTCAACTCCTTGTGTTGATATTTCTTACGGCGTCCCGTAGGTTCTAGTTCCAGGCTCACTTCACAAATTGCACAATCAAACACTCGAATGGATCTTTGCGCATGGCGGACAAGCGGTTGTAAGCACCTCACAGCTTATTTCTCGCGGCGAAACCGCTCCAGTGCCGGCTCGCATTGTTTCCCGTGTATTTTCTGTGCCCGCTCCGCCCGACAACTCCCAACATATCCCAGAGTTTACCCCTTCAATTTCTCCTTCCATCGAGTTCGAAAATTTGACCGAGAAGGACATGGAGGATACATTCGCATGCGAGGATTCAGACCAAGATGACGATGATTTTGACTTTGACTTTGATGAAGACACCGAGTTCGAGGGCAATCCGGTATTTAACACTGCTTCCAGGTGTTACATTTTTAACAGTTTAACCAGGACAACGAGATGCCTGGAATTGATAGCAGCTTTTTCAACAATACATTCTTTGATGACAGCGTCAACGAGGTGCGCAACATGGTGTTATTTTCGATCCAGATTCATTATATATTATAGGATACTTCCGTGGCTGCACTGATGGAAGGCATCGAGCGTACCTTTACCCTCATGCAGCAGTCGGAGAAGCTTCCCAGTCGTGTTCTCGATGACGCGTTCCATTACATGGACCGACTGCTCCGCCTCTTGTCAAAAAAACATTCGGCATTCAAAGCATTTGCCCACGACTTCAGCGAGGCCATCTTTGTCCGGGATCATTCGGACGAATGTGCTGTCCGAGCTGTCATCGAGAAGAACGGAGGTGACTGGGAGTATTACAAGCGCGCAAAGTCTTCGACTCTTAACCGCCGTATCCGCCGCTATATTCCGGAACGCACCGTGCTATTGGGCCGACTCGATAAATTGTTCAACGCATACCAGGACATCGACCTGTACCAAACCCCGAGTTTTTGTCCGGACAGGACCTAGGATTTTCGCTCTCGAGCCCCAATTTTTGTCCGAACAGGACCTAGGTTTGGGCCCTGAATCACCAAAATTTTGTCCGGCACCGGACCTTATCCCCGACTGACAATCAAGATCCCACCGCATCTCAACTCACAGTCCTCGAGAAGAATTTGTCCGAACTTGTGGCTCAATTGGAGAAGCACAAATACATTGTTAGGAAGCCACATTTCCTTTTGCAGACTTCCTCACTCACAGGCTCCATGATCCACCGATTCCGGAATATGTAGACCTGGATTCGGCGGAGTTAGTAAATTGAATCCTTGACAGGCAGGATCGAAGTTGCCGAGTGCATGTCCCCAAATGCCTGATCCGAATCCCGCCAATCTTTTTTTTCTGCGTGACGCGATAATTTTGGTCAAAATCAAGCGCAGGCTTGGGAAAAATTCCGACACAAACGCCCTGCAGGCGGAATAATTTTCAGAATATGCATCAATGTTTACCGGCGCCTAATGCCATTTATAAGCCCCCGACGCCACAACCCCCTGATTTTCATGCCCTTCAAAATATCCTCGATGATCCTCAGCAACAAGGTGGTGTGGAGTCGCCATGGCTCCCGTCCTTCATCGGACTTTCATACGTCTTCGCTGCACTTGGAATGGTCTCCCAGGCCTACCTCGGCTCGAGCATCAAGCTGCTCGTTCTAGGATTGGTCATTGAGACAGGACGGAGGGTCTTTCAATGGTTGACAGTTCGCTTCAGATTCCGTGGGTGGTTTTCTTGTCCCACCCCTGATCTGTGCTAACGTGCGCCACCCTCAAGAATATTCGACGACAGCCCGATTTGACGAGGGCGATCAAGCATACGAGTGGCTCGTACTATTTCTGGTGCGTCCTCAGTTTCTTCTCGGAGCCGTGCATTATGTTTCGCGCAGACGCAAGAAAGCGTGTGGCGCCGCTCACGCGAGTTCGTGGTCAACGCCACCAACTCACGTCGCAAGTGGTCTGTCAAGACGTGGGTTGACCCAACTATCAAGGGCAATGCAGAATATGTCCCGACGTACCGGTTGCCCCAACTCTTCCGCTGGCGCGGCCACTGGATTGAGATCAAACGTACAATAGATACTGATCAGGCACAACTGACGGGATTGGGCACGTACCAGCACAGCTCCAGTATCTTCGTGACGTGAGCCTCGATCTCCCTGGTCCATTCTGTTGACGGCCTTTTTTTAAAAAAGAACCTATGCACAAGATATAAACTTGCTCTGGCAGCTTGTTGAGGACGCCCGCGCACGTTACGTCAGTATCAACCAACCCCATGTCATCATCCACCTGGCAGACTCAGTATGAAAATATGACGCCTTCCTATGTGCCTCCACTGAGTCTTGCATGTAGCCGCCCCATTACGGACCTGACCTGATCTGGAACAATGTGAAGCGTAAGACTCCTCGGCCACTCAAGTAAGTGTCATTCTGCTTGTATTCAGCTCCAAATTTACACATCACAGCTCCATCATCCTGCCGGAGGGCGTGGTCGACGCACTCGTTTGCGACGCGAAGGAATTTATCTCGACGGAGGATTGGTACGTCGAAGCAGGCATTCCGCATCGCCGCGGATATCTGCTCTACGGACCCTCAGGAAGTGGGAAAAGTGAGGCAGATAATCTTGATTATCCCAGTTGGTTTCCTAATAAGGAAAATACCCTTTAGCGTCCACGATATATGCGCTCGCAGGCGCTCTCAACCTGGAAATCTACTCGCTGTCCCTGGCCTCCAGGCAGTACGTTATTTGGCTATCCTTTCCGTTTTTTTTGGTGATCGATCTTGCCTCCATCCAGCGTTGATGACTCTTTTCTCCAACGTGCCGCATCCTTGATTCCTAAGCATGCCATCTTCCTGATCGAGGACATTGACTGCGCTTTCGCGTCCCGCGATGACGAGGAAGAACTGGAGGACTCTCCAATGAAGATTTATGGCGCCGGCCGCCCAGGCCCTCTTACGGCGGCGCATGGTGCTCGCTCGCTTGTCACGCTCTCGGGACTCTTGAATGTAATCGACGGTGTCGGCAGCGAAGAAGGGAATCTCTTCTTTGCGACGGTGCGTTGCTTTCTGCCAGCTTGATTTTGTACTTGTCTGGGATTTGATTCAAACTTCCGCCCTTCTTGTTCCTCTTCGTCTAAATATTTTGGCATGCCACCATTTCATTGATATACTTTGTAGACGAATTACATCGACCACCTCGATCCCGCCTTGTTACGCCCTGGACGCATCGATCGTAAAATCGCGTACGAACTCGCCACGACAGACCAAGCGCGCGCCCTCTTTATGCGCTTCTTCCCTGCAACCCGGTTTCCGCACTCCGTCCCGCCCGCCGATGATGTGGCGTCCACAGGCAAAAAAGAGGCCACCAAAAATTTGGCCAGCGAGGATTCGAAGCCCGAGCCTGATATCCACGGGAGCACGGACACCGAGACACTTACTCTTGCTGCCGCGTTTTCGGCCAGCATCCCCCCGGCAGAATTCACCACCGCAGAGCTGCAGTGCTACCTCCAAGGACACAAGACATCGCCGGTGGCTGCTGTGGAAGGGGCACCCACCTGGGTCACTGAACAACTCGGGGAGCGCCACGACAGGGACGTGAGGGAGAAGGCCCGCAAGCGGCGGACTCGGCAGCAGCGTGAGGAGATGGACCACGGGAACGGTGGGCGATGGACCCGCCAGTTTCTGGCGTGGTTGCCCTGAGAGTGCGAAGGCCGACTTTGCAGCCGAGGAATTGACGTTAGGGAATTTTCGGGTCTCGCCAGCTTCCTGTCGGAGACGGAGATAAACAAAGTTCCGAATTAGACAAATGGTTCGTGTGCTAGACGGGTTTATTATTTCGACAGGGGGGATGACGCGTGACTATTTCAACCAATTCGACACTTCGACAACCCCCCGACAAGAGCTGGCCAACGCCTCCCCCACTATGACATTGCCTAAAGTGGACAAATGCTGACCAGGGGGCTCCTTGATCCGATACCACCACCATCCCCACTTTTCCCACGCTTGCTCGCTGGCGACGTCGGGCTAAACGGGGCGGGTAGTGGTTTTTTTGGACCAAGGAGGGTCCACAGCCAGGGTTCGCAGCCCAAGGGTGACCCCCACACCCGCGTAGCCTACGAGCTACACCGCACAGGTTGCGGAAGGAGCCCACGAGCCCAAAAATCTTCATAGCCATGGAGCTAATGTCCAAAACGACATATATGTTTCGTCCCGTTCACAGGTGAACCAGCAACTATGCTTGGTATGTCCTTATCTTCACCTCTTCACTTTTCCATCCGCCTCCCACTCTCCTCGCGGAAGAAGTCGCTTGCATTACCGCCCCCCATGACCTCCACAACCTGCCCGACATCACGTGACCCAGATCTAGACCCATCCTCGTTGCCAAATTACGAAGTGCGCTTTTTTTCAACGATCCGTGTCCATAAGAATTTCTGGTTCTACTAACTACCAAGAGCTGTGATTTAACCTAACCTCGCTGAAGCGTCCACCGCCCCTGACGGCTGGATGTCCCACAAATCCCGCGAGTGAATCTGTAACAAAGCCCAACGCCACAGGAACAATTAATCATGTCTATTAACCCACTAACGGAATTCATGACTCACGATACACGTAATTCTAGCGGCAAAAGCTGACCGATCGTTGTCAGAACATACTTATTGTGCAAGTCGCCGAGGTCAGCAGACCATATCATTTATGGAGAGGTCACACACGGACCTTTTTCGTATTCAAGAGCTTTCGCCTGCCAAAGTAGTGTCCGAAAACACATCCAGAGCTATAGCAGTCTGCCTGAACCTCAGGAAAAATGGAAAACATGATAGAAATACTGTAAGAGACCTCCCTTTAAATTTTGTATCGAATTGGAGCAAGGGGACAAGTAGTTGAGGAAATCTGGTCAGCGGTCAAAAGTTGAGAATCAACTTTACACTGTTCAACCTTGCTGCCTTTCTGCGATATTCGGCCACCTGCAGTACATATCCCACCCACACCCCTGTTCTTTCGCTCAATAATAGTACATACATCTGGGTCACGGTACAATAATATCCATATATGTAATGGTCCGAGATAATTGTGTGAGTGGATACAATTTTTTTTTTTTTTTTTTTGGAGTGTTTGGGATAATGAAATTCAGTCTGCAGAAGCATTCCAAACGTCATCCACTGGGTCTACTAGGAAGTTCTAGTTAATGCCAGGAAAGTTGTCCAGGGAGGAAATGCCATTACGCACCATTACCAGAGTGTGGGACTCCAGCCTAGTAAATTTATCCTATCCCATTTCTTGAGTCATTCAATTTCAATGGCTGTATACCCACTAAAACCCCCACTGTGTAGGTCCAATCATCTGGCAGAGTGTCTTCGTTCATTAGTAGACCACTCCATGTTCTTAGGACAAGATCTTTTTTCAGCACAAGATTACCAAATTTCATTTTATTGGTGAGGATTCGATCTCGTCCCAGTGCTGAATTCACGGATTTCAGCCATCTGTTGTGAATCTCAATGTCTGTAATGTTACGGTGTGGGTTCTTCAGAACCTCAGGCTGTAGATACCAGAATGGCAAATAATCATCCCATAGCAGGGATAATTTTCCCATTTGAGTGTTTGAATTTAACAAGGTTACAACCGAGGACGAGGCCCCAGCTGAGGGAGGGCCACATGGGGTATTTTGTGGCCCAGAGTTTCTTGGTCACTCCCCAAATTAATTTTGCGCCTGAGGCATCACACTCCATTGCTATGTGCTCAAGGTTTTCAGGGACGCCACATGTGTGACAAACAGAAAATTCTTAGATTGATTCAAAACATCAAGGCAATGTTCGAGAAGCAGCAGGCAGCAGCCAAGGTATGCCTTCGCTCGTTGTTGGGAAATTCAAATTCATTTCTTTCAGGTCCCGTGGGACCAGGATCATTTTGAAACCCTCGTGGCTAAGTGGGTTGCCACCTGCGATCAACCCTTCGTCGCCGTTATGCGGGAAGAGTTCTGTGAAATGCTTGAATACACTCATCACCACTCACCAACCCCACTCAAAATCCCCAGCCCCGCCTCCGTGAAGGGAAATATCATGAGGATGAGCAGCGAAATGGTCAACAAATTGAAGGCAATTTTCAAGGTATGTTTTGGATGCCCGCTTGCATTGACGAACTCACAAATCTCCCAGGAAAATAAATCGAACTTTGTTTTATCATTGGACGCATGGACGTCGTGTATGGTGGCGGACCGAACTTCGTGATAAGTCCAAGGTCCAATTTGGTAATCATTACTGACAACACAGTTTTTCTCAGAAAGTCATGTAAGTAGCATAAATGGCACTAGAAGAACCTGTCTCGTATCGCTTTACCGCGGCGCGTTTGACATCAGTCAGACGTTCTCGCATGGCCTCAACATGAGTCCTATGCTTTGCCAGTGCCTGTGCACGGTAACCGATCAATTCCGCAGTGTTGAGAATACGCCCTGGTATATCAACAAGCCAAGTTGCTTCCTCAATGTCGAGGGGCAATGTTGGATGTGCTCCTGTCACCACGAAATATGGTGAGCATCCAAGCCCTCGTCGCACTGTAATTCTATCCGACCATAGGACCTGCGGGAAGAACCAAAACCATTTATTTGGGTTCCCACCTGTCGCCTTGTACAAGGCTTGCCTCAATGGCCAATGGCCTGTCTCAACTTTCCCATTCCCTTGGGAGTTGTATGGAGACACTCGAATTCTGTGGATGCCGTACTTAGCAGCCAGGTAAGCCACTGCTGTTTTGAATTGGGGTGCATTGTCAGTGACAATATTCTCTGTCCAGCCCCATCGGCATATAATTTCCTCGAGAATGAAGAGTGCCAAGGTTCGTGCATTGTCATGTTTAATTGGCCTGTGCCCCAGTCGCATACGGGGAGATCATGGGGTAGAGAACATAGAAGTTGCCATATTAATGGAAATAACCAATGGTAGTGGGCGGGGCTCATTCATTTGGGGGAGGCAAGCAGCGTGTCTTCGTAATATGGTTACGCTTTAAATATACAATCTCGCAGGAGTGTCCACAACACTAGGATAGAACGTCTCTGGTACGACGTCACCCACGGTTTTGGCAAGAAGTGGAAAGTATTATTTCTTGACCTCGAAGCAAATCATGGTCTCAACCCCACTCGTGCTGGCCACATTTAGCATCTCCATCACCTCTTCCTTGCTTCCGTTAACCGCGACGCACAAGATTGGGCAGAAGCATGGAACTCTCACCAACTCACGGTGAAACAGCAGCGTGAGCGTAGTCCAAGAGATCTCTTCCTCTTTGGAATGCTCCGTGAAGCCCCTCGTGGAATCTCATCCTTTCTTGCTCTGCCAGAGGAGGAGATTGAGGACATGAACGAGTACGGAGTAGACTGGGAGGTGAACGAGGAGCCTGAGCTCGTCGCGCTTTTCCACATCGATTCGACTCCTGATCCGCTGTTGTGTAGCTCTATCGGCGGACGATATCACGGCCGCCGCGCAACCCGCTCTCTCCCGACGAGCAAGAAGCCAGGAATCAAGCTAAGGCTGAACTTGAAGGGCAAGTTAAGACGGCATTCTTGCGGTACATGTCCGGTACGGGTGCGTTTGAGGATTGGGAGGCAAACAGGCAAGCATTTGGAGATACCACAATATTCTTGTCCTCTGCTCCTTCTCATCAAGGCATTGAACTCGTTCACAGGAACATGACCCAATCTTGGTTTGGGAGCAATTCCGAATGGAACCCGATGTTGCAGAGCTCGCCGACTTTGCAATTCTGCTTCTCGGAATCGTCGTAAATCAGGGAGGTAATGAGCGCGACTTCTCTGATTGGAAGATTAAAAGAACCCGTCTCCGAAACCGGCTGAGCTTTGCCAAAACTGGGGATATGTCGAAGGTGTGCCCTCTGTTAAATCTCAGGCAATGCCGAAGCTTACGTGTCTCGAGGTTGGCGCTGACATCCGGGCATCCCACATCGCCGGGGTGGGGCTATACGACCAACGGGGAAAGCGTAAGAACCATGATGAGAGCCGGGTAGCTAAGCTCATTGCAGTGCCTCGCTACGCCGATGCACTTGAGAGCGGAGAGGAGGACTCGGATGATGACCACGGGGTGAATCCGAGGCCGCGCTCTGTTCTGGTCAATTCCGCGTGCGCGTGGCGGAAGGTTCACCGGAAATTGATGCTCGAGGCCCGAGATCTCCCGGACGACGATGACGCGCTCAAAGATCTCGTTGCCAGGATGGGGGCTTCATCGGCGAAATGGTTTCCTCGGCCCTTGTCCAAGCTTTTTGGAGGGCAAATCAAGCGCCCCTTCGAGCGGCCCGCCCGACGTCGGTTCACAGTGTTCTCCCTTAAGGGGTTAATAAGGGCACTTTTCTTCGTTAAGGCCTTAAGGGTTAATAAGGGGTTCATATTAAGGGTGCGCGGATTGATGGGGAAAAGGCTCAGCGGCAGCTCGAGTCGGCTCCAGTGCAGGACGCGCTGGCAAAGCGTCACAGCTGGTGACAAGGAGTCACCGCTGCCTTCCGAAAAAAGCTGAGATGAAGTTAGCGCTTGTGGAAGCGGGGCAGATTTACAAGTGGTTCAATTCCACCGCGGATCGGCGTTGTAGGCTGAATAAATGCGCTACAAGACCTGTTTTTGTTCGGCGAGGCACTTGGCGGCGCTGGGTAACAAAAAGAGAGAGCTTACTCATTGTGCTTACGAGTCGCATTGCGTGACAACTTGGCTTGTACTTCCACTTGAGATTTGGAGCGGGATAGACCAAGCTCGCACGGCACATCTATTTTCAAGCACTGCACATTGCGTGCAAACACGGCACATTCGCCCAAACCCAGCACATTTGCCGCAAAGGCGGCACATTGATTGCCGACGTGCCAAGGCGGCCATTGCCGTCGGCCCCTGTCTCGTTGGTGCTGCGGAGTGCGTGTCGCGATTAATTTCGAGAAGAAATAAGGCAAGTTCGTATTGAGGCCATAAAGTATATAGATTGAAACAAGATTGAAATGAAATTAATTTCTAAGTCTATCCCTTCCTTCAACGGCGCGACACTGTTACTATTGTGGATTGAGATAATTGAAAACCGATCAAATAAGTAGAAAGACATACGTGTTTGCCTTTGCTTTTTTTGGGTGGGCGAGCTGTAACGTCTGCCTCATCGTCGTCGTCTGCACCCCGTTTGCGTGCACTGGGGACTCGAGTACGCGTTGTGGAAGGGTAGGACGGACCGCTCGTCGCCATTCCCCCTTTTCATATCCCCGTACGTACTTTACGGTACACCGGTCCCCGGACCGTTTATTTGTTTCGTACATACACAGGCAAAGAATTACCTTTTTCCCCCCGAGCCACAATCTTCGACGCGACCAGTGAATCGAGCGCTCCACCGTGGGCACGTCGCCAGTGAACACCTTCCACCCGAGCCCTAGATTCTTTCCTCCACCGAGCCTTTTTCCATTCCACGCTTTGACGACTTTCCTGGGACCTCCCCGTCGACTTTCTACTGCACCCATACATCCCGTATTCCGGACGACCGACCCCATCAATTCTGTCTACCAGACGCGAACTCGTTACTGCGACAGCGTCGTATGGATGATATTTGCCTCGTCTACTTCTTGGCGACCGCGGCGTGATCGGGGGGCGCTCGAGCCGGGCTCGGACACCTGTTGTACAACTGGAGAAGGCGCACATGGGGACTCTGGAGGCGGCGGTGGGAGAATGGGCAAGGGGGCGTCGAGATACGGTGTTGAAGTTAACACTGTGAAGCCGTGGGTAGCTTGTGTGCCGGGGAAGCTGCCGGCGCCCCCATACAAATCAAGCAAGTCCTGGAGAGGATCCTCCGGGGACGCAGCAGAAGGCATGGCTGTTTCCGCACCGCAGAGACCGTAGATATCGGTGAAATTTTGAGTGGGATCCTCGGGGTAGGCATGCGAAGTTGTCGATGTGTTGGAATGCATAAATAAGGTGGGATCAGAAGCTGGGTTGTACGTCGAAAGGAATGATCCGAGCGACGGATCCTGCAAAAAAATACCAATTTCCGTCGGTGTTAATGGCCGGGAGATCATAAATAAGTGAGTCGAAGTCCAGATTACCGTTCCAAGTATTCATCGTGGGCTCTGGCGAAGAGTATCGGTGAGAACTAGCTTCATCCACCGACAATTCTTCTCCAGAGGTTGACGTGGCCACAGGTGCAGATGGAACATAGTCTGACTGCACTGGTGCGGCGGGCGTTGGCACTTCTGAAATTTCTCTCAGCACGACTCACGTAAGAAATGGAAGATGACACCAATATTACCTCTCCTCGCCGGCGCAGAACTCACGCGGCCGCTCGAGCTCGCTGACAGAATGACTGTTTTTTCAGCTGCCCCCCTCTCTTGGACGTACCCTTGGCGTCTTTGAGCTGCGCTTTGAGGAACTTCGTAGTTTCGTTGGAGAGACGCCGCTTTTCGGCCTCTTCGTCGATGCGGCGCTGGAGGTCCTTTGAAACATTAGCCGCGTCGCGAGACTCAGTAGCTCTGCGTGCGACGGCAGACTGGCGCTGCGAATTGCGGGCCATCCGGTGAGAAAGCTCGTTGTTGGAGTTGGAAAGTATGCCTGTTTTGAGCGACATTTTGATCTCATCCGCAACGTTCTGGTCAACCCGACGTCGACTGCAACAGGTGAGCGTCAAAGAAGGTAATGCACAAACTGAAACAAGCACACCTCTCAAGCGCTTCAACAGGCGTTAGTTTGGTTCCAGTTAAGCTGTTCGTCCAGTGGTGCTGCGCCTCGTTGGTGTTGGTCGTTGAAGGAGTGGCGTCCCAGATATCCGCGGGAATTTGCGACTGGGATTTGATGATGCACGGAATAATCCAGGGGTCGATTTCTTTATGTCTCCACCAATCTAAAGGCAGAGTGGTGGTTAGAGAAACACATTTCCGAAGTAAAGACTAACCAGAAATTTTCTGGATGTTCAGGCCGTAAACGAAGGAGGAGAACGTGTTCAGAGACTCCACCGAGTCAAGGTAAAAGCAATCCTGAAGACGCGCTAACTGGGCTGGCGATACAAGCGCGCGAAAGTCGTGAATTGGCCTAAAGAATATAAGCAGCTCTCAACGAAAAGGAGGAGTAAACTGCTTACTCCTTGCCGTGTCGTAGGCAGCTCTTGATGAACTTCGGCGCAATCTGCTTGGGCGGAGTATCTTTCGGAATGCGGCTGTATTCGGGATCACTGAAGCTGAGGACCGAACGGCAGAGACCAATGACTTGAGCAGTATCCATGTCCACATTTGCGACTAGTAGATTACCGCCCGGAACAAATATTTTGAATGCGATCGGCTTGCCAGTCACCTCGAGCTTCCTCTTTTGGAGCTCGTCAAAGAGAAGCTCGAAAAAATCTGCACTCGAGCCATTGATATATGCGCGAAGAATGGAGGCAGCTAACATATACGTGAGTACCATTACTGTGTAAATGAAGCAAAAAACGAACCGCGTTGGACAACCTTTGCAAATATCGTAAGCTCCCATTCGTTCATTTTGCCCTCGACCCCTTTGAAAGTCGTATCGCCGTCGAAGGACGTTACTCCGGGATCATCAAGAAGCTTCAAGAGGTAAACGACGAAGGTCACGATGATTTTCTCGCCTTTTGGCGTCTCAATGTAACTGTGCACGTAGCGTTCGGGACTATGATAGCGAGTTCGAGCATTTCTGTGACATGATGTCTTCGATTTCGCCCAATGCATACGAAGCATTCCGGAAGCAGTTCGGTGGGCCCGGGCTTCGGAGCTTGCGGTACGTTGTTCATTCTACCCTGGTTCTCTGGCACTCAGCTCAATTCCTTATCTCTGCAGTGAGAAACGTGCCAAAATGCCGAAATTCCTCCCTGATATCTCAGCCGTTAATGTCGCTAGAGCATCTGAGGTTCTCAAGAAACTTGACTACAGCGGACCCTTATCGCTCACCTGGGATGACACCGCCCTTGAAGCAGCGCTTTCTGTACATCAACAATCGAAGGATGTTTGTCTCATTCTCGGGAGTGTCGACGGAGCCATCACAGTCGCGGAGAATGATGACTTGGATGCTCTCTTTGCCAAGGCTCAGCTTCGAAAAGCGGACAAGGTATGTACTGATATGCATGTTGCAATGGCGTGACCTCTAATCGATATGCAGCTTCGTGTCTACCTCCTGTCTTTCCCCCTCCCCAAGATACCACCGATTCTGGTTGCTGCCATTGCTCACGGATCCTCAGTTACTGCTAAGGATCTTGCAGATATGCACACCGAGCTTGCAAACGTTTTGCACGAGTATAATATTCATCCGATTTCCATGGCCTCGGATGGGGCCGAGGTGGAACGCGCAACACAGAGGATTATAGCGGACTCGGCCCCATCTTATAACATCTATACCGTTCTCAATTCCACCCCCGGATGTCAGCTACTAGAGCTCCGTATCCCTCTTTACTTCGGCAAAAATCCGACGATCATGGCCCAGGACTCCAAGCACGCTCTGAAAACTGCGCGGAATCAAATTCATACAGGAGCACGCATTTTCTGCATCAGGGAAAACCTCCTCTGATATTTTGTCCAATTTTGTTAAAATATTTCTTGTTGCAGCAGAAGTTTTGAAATTTTGTGATATTGGGTGACTTCCCATAAGCTTAGAAAAAGGTGTCCGATTATCTGAGCTTACTTGAGGGGTGCCGAACGATGACGGCACGTCTGTTTATTCAGAAAATCTAATCTCTCTGAGTTCCCACCTGCCTAAGACTCTCACGCTGTCTGCTCCAGCAACCTCGGAGTCCCTTTTGCTTGCTTGACCCCTTCTTTGTCTTGGTACACCTGCAAACCTTCTCTTTGAAGACAACACAACCCAGAAGTCACGGTCAAGCTGTCAGAAAAGCAAGGTGTTGTACGTCGAGAATCAAGTGCGGCGATGAAGTGTGGTGATACTAATCAAGCGCGATGCACCACACACGGTTTTCTGCTGTCACAGAACGGAGTTTGGGGCTAGTCTAGTCTTACTCGCGCCTGTGATTAAGGAGCGAACAAAATCTGAAAACAACATGTTAGACCCTAATTTCCCCCTCTTTAAAGCGGTTTTTGCAGCGCTGAACGAGCGGGTTGCACGAACACAGTTCAAGCAAACAACAGACACTTTTCCTGTCACCTTAAATTTGGACACTGATCTATGCCCCCGTAGCTCTCTTCAGACATTGATATCTACTGGAGAAAATATCTACTGACGGAAAATATATCTACGTTCAGGTACGTCGTGACGGATCAGCCGGAGTGAGCGCGGTCGGAATGAGCGCAGTCACCGTTACCCGCCTTGCCGTACGTACGCGAGACGGGGACCGCTACAATTCGTTAGAAGGGGCGGGAAAAAAAGGCGGAAATGAACACACCGCACTGAAGGACGTTTGAAAACACGAAGACGACCCCCTCGCGACGGTTACGTGGCGCTCCCTGCACAAGCTGACCCCGGGGACGATGCAGGCGGTGAAACCCGGCTCTTTGCTGAGTTTGACGAGCCGGGACATGTGCAGCGCGGTGAAGCGCCCGCGCTCCATGCGAAGCAGGCCCACTTGATGGGCGATCCCCTGCCTCCCTTCCTCACTCAGGCGCAGCTCTTCACGGATGAGGAAGGCGTCCTCGTCGACCATGTGCGTGACGAACCGGGGGATCTCGAGGTTCAGCCGTTGGATCTCCTCGTCGGCGCACAGCAGCTTGAAGTGCTGGTCCATGGCGACTCGACCCGATGGCAGAGCCCACGGCTCCTCCCGGATATCCTCCCTCCCCTCGCGCAGGAGGTCGAAGTCCGACAGGAACGCGAACTCCACCACCTGCTCCCAATTGAGGGAGGGCTTCTGCGGTGTCATCGCCTCGGCGGCGTCGTTGTACTTGATGATCGCGGCTTTGACAGCCTTCGAGCGCGCTTGCAGCGCTTTGGCGATATGCTTGCGGAGCTTGTACCCTGCGCAGCAAACGGGTGAGTCCTCAATCATCAAGCAGCGGTGGTGACTTACCTGTGCCGGACATATTCACCTTGCCCAGCTCAAACATTCGCGCGATGATCAACCCCTCGAGGCGGTCGAGGGCGCGCTGGTAGCGGCGCCTGCTGACCATCGCCGCGGTGGTGACCCACTTCTCATCCCCGCTGACCCAACGCTTCGTCCCCAGCCGCAGCTCCAAGTCGTGCACCGCGGCAAGTGCCTTCGTATGGACCTCGAGGGCATGTCGACGCTGCGTCTCGATATGCCGCGGCGTAGGCGGCATCCCCCTCAACGGGCACAAAGGGCAACGCGACCCCGAGCGCGACCGACACGCGCTCTCTAAGGTAAGGGATATAAATCAGATGGCACGCAGATGAAAAGAAATTGCAGGGACTTACTCGACGTCCTGGAGGTTTACCAACTTTTGGTAATACTCCATCTCCATCGTCTCCTGCAACGGCTCCTTTGAAAGCGTGCGCAGGTGGGCCTTTTCCTTCTCCAGCCACTCCTCGAACACCCTGCGAGACGCGACGCCAAGCCGACTCATCGTATCTCGCAGAGCCGGCATGGTCTGTCTGATCTTCAACGCGCGGCGGTACTTGCTGCAGATGACGAGGGCTAGGAGCAAGGGTCAGCATGCAGCAGATTGCAAAAGGTGAGCGACTTACAAAGGCCTTGATAAGTATCGAAGACATCCGTGTGGGATGATTCTAATGAGAAATCCGGCTTTCAATGGAAACCCCACTAGCCGAGAGACCCCACCAAAAGGTCTAATTGAAAACCCCTCCGGCGGCGCATCAAGGCTACCGGATCAATTGATCCAAATCAAATAGTCAGGTGACCTCAGAAGTTGAGCAAAATTTGAACCAACACCCCATCCCTGCCGTCGAATTCCCCCCAAACTCCAGAGGCAGCAGAAGAGGCTTACGAGTCTGTTGGACTCTGGAGACAATTCATTCCATGTTCCAAAAAAAATACTGTATGCACTTTCCGTAAGTTCCGACCAAGTACGTACTTCCAAAAATGGAGTTTGGGCCTGTTTCTGCTTATCTGTCGCGTTTTTTCGAGTCATGAATTGAATCATTAGCTCAATGCTGGCATCGGGTCATGACTAACCCAGAACCCGGTTCCAACCCACGGCTCACATCGGACTGTCGGATCCCGCAGAGGCTATGATATATCCCCATTCCTACTTACTGTTTCTGGTGTTTAAACCTCCATTATAGTATGGGCTATAGATCAGTGCATCTGACCTTTAAAGTCACAAAACATATATGCCTCCAATATTCACTCATTACCGTGATAATTGAACATTACCCTGGTTTTTACATGTTCTTTTTGCGGGTGCCGAAAACTTTCAAATATCTAAGCGGATGCTGTGCTTTCTTGGTTGGCCGCAGCACATTGCCTTGGTCGCGTAGAGGTGACTCTATAGCAACGCTATACGCAGGTAAGTCTTTACGGATCTTACACAGCCTACAGAATAATATTGCTGACAATAGTCTGCCCACAGCAAGCTATAAAAGCCAGCCTGTTCTACCAGTCAATTATCCAGCAATGGCTACAGGTCTCTCCCCCTTCCTGAAATACTCAACCCCTCACCACTCTATGCTGTATTCCTCCACGTTTTTTGGTGGCCATACATTCAGACAGGCCGATAAACTCGTTCTGCCCACCATTTACCCGCCGAATACCATCTCACAATGGACTTTCATGAATGAGCTTCCTGCCGACTCTGATTGCGAGGTTCAACCGGGAGAGGGCATTCCAGATATCTTTGACCTTGTTCCTATCTTGAGAGACATGGAGGTGGCATTCTTGGAAGGATCTCGTTCGGTTTCCGTCTCGATCAACCTCTCAGGCAGAACGATCTATCGGATGTATGGATTTTCCAAGGTAAGTTTTGTTTTGTGTTCGTCGCACTTTTGTTTACCAAGGGCACACTTAGCTCCGACTCTTCAGCCACCTAAACAATAACAAAAGCGCGGTTCACTCTGCGCGTGCTCTCGTGGCGCACCTTTCCTCCATTTCACTTCTTAATTCGTCAACATTGGATCATTTTCTCGACCTGCGGATCCGGCAGCCCATTTTTGGGTTTTGTGTCACTGACTTTCCCCTTTGGAAGCTGGGGTGCCTCCTCAATGAGGATTGGTTGCACGAGGACGTTGTCAATGCGCTCGCAGAGCTGCTGTACTTCACTGAGGCGGCCAATTCAACATCCGGAACACCATCGACTCTTATCTTTCCCACAAACTTCCTGAATGACGCCAAATATCTCTTCGACCAGTCACCCTCGTTCTTCTCTCCCAATCTGTCCGCCCTGCGCCGCAGATTGGAAGAGACAGCAGTGGACAAGTTATTTTCCTTCAACTGTCATTCGAGCCACTATTCCGTGTACAGCGCCTGCGACGACTCTACCACACTCAAATATGCAGATTCCATGCACCCTTCACCCGACTGGAGTTTGTTGTCGATTTTCCAGTGGGTTTTGCGTGGGACCGGGTTCCCGGTGCCCTCGTCTGTTGGCTCTTCCGATCTGCCTCTTCAAGGCTCTGGCTCTGGCAGCTGCGCGATTGCTGCTTTGAACTTTGTTGAAAGTAATGTCAGGACCGATGGAGCCCATCGACGAGCCCTTTGTTCCGCAACCGCGCTCTTCGTGACTTGATTCTCTACCATGTGACCGCGTCAGAGCGGTGTGCAAAACAGGTACAATATACCACTTTGTCCACTTGCACCCAACTGACATTGTTTAACTCAGACTTACGACGATTGGGTCACACCCTGCCTTCCGCGTCTTCCTGTGGACCCGAACACTGACCACGGACCTGTTGGATACAACGACTTCAACCTCGATGCTCCAAACGTACAGTTTTACTCCATCCTTGCCTCATTTAATCCTCTGATATACTTCAATCAGGCCTTGCATCCAATTCATCACTTTTTGGATATTCCAACACTGCAGTTGAAGACGGGTGAAGCGGAGGCCATGCGGGAGCCACAGGTTCATATTTTGCTAATTCAATCTTGCGTTGCCTGACCAGAAGATTCTCAGCCGATGGAACCAAATTTCATATCCCTAGGAGCTCCTTTCGAAATGGACACAGAGCGGTCTCCGATGCCCCTATTGCCAGCTTTCACAGAACTCCCCCGAGCACACCCTTCGCAAATTCTCATTGACCTGTCCACCCCCACCCCACCCCCGCAACGTACATCAATTAAAGCAGAGAGTCCAGCCGACAAGGAGCTGCTCTCTGGTGTCAGTGGCGTGATTGATCTTTGCAGTCCCAGCCCAACCACGCGACGTACGGCAATTAAAATGGAGACTCCAGCTGACAGGGAACTGCTCTCCAGTGTGATCGATCTTTGCAGTCCTAGTCCCAGCCCACAACATACATTCATTAAAAGGGAGAGTCCAGACAACATAATCGACCTGACCACTTCCCCCGTGGCTCGTAGACCTATTCGTCCACTACCCCGCCGAGTCCTCACTTTTTTGCATCCAAAGCCGGACCCAGATGCCATGCTTGTTGATCCCCTGCTGTCCCCTCCGTCGCCTTTTGGTTCAGACAAGGAGAATTTGCCGGACTCACCTGAGCTAAAGCCCGCCACTCGTACACTGGTTCCCCTTGATCATCTTCGCCTTGGCACATTTTTCCCCGATGATAAACAGGGGGAAAGGGCAATATATTCACGCGAAGGTCGCCTAGGTCAGTCTCCCGTAATGCACGCTGCTGCTGCTGACACTTGTGTAGGCAATATTTGGCGTTGTGGTCAGACAAAGCGTGCTGGCGATGGCTCTATCCGCCGGATCACATATCGATGCAACCACTATGGTCAGCCGAATGCGACACATCGAGACGATATTGACCCCTCTGACCACCGGGCCGGCCGCACAATCCGGACAAACTGCTCTGCACATGTTAATTTGGCGCGTGTTCCAGGCGGTGGATGGCAGATCACTGTCATCAATTGGGAACACAACCATCCCCCCCAGGTGCCTGTTGGAGGCCACATTCCCCAGCCCCCAACGGAGGGTCAACGGGAACTGGTTGCAGAGTATGCATCAAGTGGGAATTTCACCCGTTCCCATTTATCATCTATTCTCCGAGCTCGATATCCTGACAGTGTTCTGGAGCCCCGCCAGGTCTCCAACCTCATCAACAGTGCTCGGAAAAAAGCAAACGAGGAAGTGCAGGCACTTGGCGGTGATATTCCATCAGTGCTTGCGAAACTTCGCGAGTTGAAGGATGTTGATGCCCGGTGGGACTGGGATGTCAAGCTGGATGAGAAGGGGGTGGTTGTTGCATTATGGTGGCAGTCTCCGACTCAGGTGGAATTGTCCCAACGATTTTACGACATCCTAATCAACGATGACACCTATTGTCGCAACCAGTACGGCTATCCACTCAATATTGGTATCTTTCAACATTACAACTCTCAGACTTAATCTAATAATACACCCCCTGCCAGGAATTGTTATCGATAATTTCGGACGCACTCGCAACTGTTGGTATGCCATTCATCGAACTGAAGACACGGAAACACACAACTGGGTCTTCAAAAATCATCTCCGAGGTTCTCGTCGGCCCCCCGAAGTCCTGGGTTCTGATCGACACCCTTCGCTCATTGCCAGCGCGGTTGACACTCTTCCTCTCACCTTCCATCTTTACTGCCTCCACCATCTTGGCGGCAATGTTGCGACGAATCTCCGCCCAGTTCTCCGCTCCGACTGGGACCAGTTCAACCGCGATTTCTGGGTAGTGTATCGTGCCGTCTCTCCCGAGGAGTTTGAAAGGGAGTGGAACATCTTGACAACCCGTTATCCATCCGCCGCGAAATATCTTGACGAAGAGCTCTACTCCTGCCGATCTCACTGGGCGTGGGCTTGGGTAAGCACTATCTTCACCGGTGGGGTGAGAACCACCGGTCGTGTAGAAGGGGAAAACCGAGCCAACAAAGCCATCGGGGGTCCGAAGAAAACTTTTCTTCAGCTCTTCAATGGGCTCAACGACCGAACCCAAGAGCAGACAAGTAAGGATCTCATCCAAGTGCGACAGGTGAGTGGTGCAATGTTCCCATATGCTGGACCAAAATAATTCCTTCTTAGTCTTCACGCCGTCGACATGAATCTAACTTGGACTCTCTTTTTGCTGCACCATTAAAAATACTACGTGATCATGCCGGCCCATTCGCGCTTCAGACTTGCTACAAGCAAATGGAAGACAGCATGTTTTATTCAACTGAAGTTATCCAACGCCCCAACGAAGTTAGCTCCTGGGTACGTTGAAATCTCCTCCATACCCCCTTTATTGACGACACAATATAAGAATGAATATGTTTTAAAAGCGACACAGGGTGACCGTTTCGAGTGGCTGCCAGGAGAAGAAAATGTGGGGCTCATTATTTATCCTTCTCTGCATTCTAATCAAAAGGTTTTCAGCAAATGTTCAATGCATTCAACAATGACAAGGCACATGTCTCGATGCAATGGTTGATTTCACTGGTAATGCGGCGAGGACTGACCGTGCACCATTTACTATTGGTCAAACATGAATCGACAGGTGTCGTGCATTATGTCGCAGTTTTATCCGATGGCCGCTACATTTGTGACTGTTGCATGCCTGCTAACCTCGGCATTCCCTGTCGCCACTTCTTCCGCCTCTGGATTGATGTGCAAAATTTGCCCTTCCACATTTCATTGATACGGCCAAGGTACATGTACTTATTTCAACTAGACTCAAAAAACTAACGAGCATTTGTAGGTGGTACCAAGACCCCGGACTCGCTGCGGAGAAAATCCCTGCTGTTTGCAGAACACGTGAACTGGCTCCTCAAGAGTTTAGGCTGCCAACCAGGACAATAAGATCTGCCTTTGCATCAAATCCTCTGGACACGACATCACATGATACAACTCCTCCACCTTCCACGCAGACGGTTCCGGCCCGCGATGTGTTCCACAACGTCCAGGCTGCAATCAGGCCCCTTATGGCCGGAATACAGACTCGTGAACAGGTTTCAGAGCTCATACATAATCTTGAAGATCTGCAGTATGTGTTGAACTCGTTCTTTGAATTTATTGTGCTCATATCAAACAGTCAGAGGAATGTTGATGAAACTCGACATGAGCGGATCATGGACCCACCTGTCATCAATCCCAAGGGTCGCCCACGTACCACACGCCTCACGAATTCCAGGGAAGGCCGACAACGTGGAGGGGGTGCAACGAATAAGACCCACACTCAACCTCGGGCAGAGTCAGAAGACTCCGAGTCTCAGGCTGCTTCCGGCCCTCCACCGAAGAAATCACGAGTTGGTAGGACATACAAGTGTGCATTATGCCGACAGGAGGGGCACAATCGTTCTAGATGTCCATTACAGCAGTAGATAATTTTGTATGGATGACTGGGTTCAAATTTTGCTCAACTTTGTAATTCACCCAGACATAGAATTTCAACAACCCTTGTGGCAAGAGTCTTGGACGCTCAGATTGGACATTGGTCCTCTTTAGGCATCCATTGATCACATCAGTGATGGTCGGTCCGCGGGCCAAAATTTCGGACCACCGCCGGTGGGAGAAACCCCCAGAATATGGGTTTCCAAATAACACACCATTTTTTAGAGGGGTTTCCATTGGAAACCGGGTTTCTCAGTAGAATAATCCATCCGTGTGCTTCAGATACGTCGTAATCGCCTGCTGTCGATGGAAAGCCGTCGCATAGCGAGTGGTGGCGGCCAGGGCGTTGGACTTGGAGAAGAAGGACTCACAGCCTTCCAGATCCTCCAAGCCCATGCCCATCACGTAGGTGGCGAGGTGGGTCAGCTGGCAACGGCGGTTGTGTGCGTGGCCGTGGAAGATGCCGACGAGGGATCTGAAGTGGTTGTCGCGGGCGAGCTTGGAGAGCAGTGGGTGCGCCTTCACCATCTTGCCGAACTTGCACCCAATGTCGTACCCCAGGCCGAGTCGGCCTAGGACACGCAGCAGGTGGGCAGTGATGGCGTAAGAGTATGCGGCGTCAGTACAACCTGTGAAAAAAAGCTGCAAATACTTACAGCTCCCCACTCTTGATCATATCCACGACGATGAGCACAAACCCATGTCGGCAGAGCGCAGGGAAGAACCCCGTCTCGTCGTACATGCCCCACGCGCGCGCCGTCACGTCCTCCTTCATGTTCTGCCACCGCTCCGTACACCCGTCGTTGTCCTCGTCGTGCTCGGCGTCGGGGATCGAGGCCTTCATCAGATCGTCGAGGCCCTCCCTCGCCCAATTATCGACCTCCTCCCGCGACAAGTAGTAGTCGCCCGGTGCTGCGCGCCTATCGAGGTGCTCCTTGGAGGCGCCGGGCACAGCAGTCCCATCCTCGCGCACGTCCTCCCGCTCGCGCAGCTCAAACCGTTTGAGCGAGTTATTGCCGTCGATAGTGGCCAGGAAGGGCAGCTCCAGCGTGGGCTCGCCCTCGAGTTTGTACAGACACGCGGCAGTAACCATATGAGGTTTGTTTAAGCAATCGCTGTCTCAACAGAGGCTTATGTACTATGTCTGGGGAGAGAACGTGAAATTCAAGTTTTTCAAGTTGCAAAAAAAGCGAAAAATGAGAGAAAAAGGGAGGGAGTATCAGAAAATCAAAGAGCTCACCTGACCGCGAAATCGGAGTCCCAACCGTCCCGTAGTCTGCCCTAGACAAATCACAAAACTTGAATTAACTTGAATCTCGGCTCCGCGTGGATTGTTCCGAGAATTCAAGTACTAAGTGCCACCGGCCCGGATGGCCTAAGTCTCAGCCAATCAAATTCAAGATGTTTGTGTTGTCAGCGGGCGCCTGTTTCAGCCCGCTGTTGCCGCAACAAGCGCTGTCTCGTCGCTTCTCGATTTCTGCGCTCTCTGGTGCTCTCTATTTCTGTACTTGTATGGAAGGCACCGCTTTTCTATCGCACTCGCTCCCGCCCGCTTAGTTCGCCGTCTGAGCTTCAAAACCAGGTACAATATGAAGTAAATAAATTGCTCTGAAACTACTAGCGTGAACACGATCAGCTTCCGCGGGTCTGCGCTGCATTCTCCCGTTGCAAAGTGCGTTCCTCCCTCTCGCGTGCCCGGTTCTTCTTCAAAGGGGGATGCCCGCATATACACCACTTTTTGCCGCCCGAACCCCGACAGTTGTGCCGCTTCGGACAAACAGCCTCCACACACAGGGCACAGCGTCTCGTTACTTTTGCCTTCTGAGTTGCAGGACCTGGTGTAGGTGTGGAGGCACCAGGCAGCAATGTCTGTTGCACGACGACAGGCCGGATGAATTGAGGTGCAGCCAACTGCGCAGGCTGTGGGGCCGGCTGTGGAGTAAATTGCACAGAGGGCAACATTGACTCCGCAGTCTCGTTTACCTCATCGCTCTGCATGGACGACTCGCCAGATTCCAATTCAGGGATCTGGGAGTCACCAACATCTTCTCCATCTTCTTCCTCGGCCATCGGATTGAAAGAAGTTGGAACATTGTCGCCTGCGACAGATAAAATCAGCGCAGATTTTGGAAGAAAAGATGACGAGTCAAACCTGCAATAGAGAGGTCCACTTCGCCGTCGGGAACAGCTTCGGGTAACGGAATCGCAGGTAGAGCATTAGTATAATTATCGTCCGAATTGAGAATGTCGAGAAGCGGCTTCCGCGCAGTGAAATTGATACCGGTGGACAGTGTGGAACGTTCCGATTTCCAGAGAATGGTCTTTTTATGGTGCGCTTCAAGTTGTTGAGGTAGTTTGTAGTAAATTCGGAGGTTGGAGTCGGTTACTGAGCGTGATTGGGCGTCCACGAGTTCGTTCCAAAATTGTGCAAGCTTGAGGAAGTCGATGTTCTTCCAGTGCTCGTGGGGTGGATAAACCTTGGCACCCTTTCTGAATTTTGCGTGGTTAATATGTGCCTTGAAAGTGATGTATTCCTGGTGCGTATGCACTGGAACCACCGCCGCAAGAGTCCGCTGACGAAGTTGGAGGTAGCGGTACCGGTTTATGGACTTGGTACAGAGGCGCGTCATGACATGCACTGGTGTATCACGATGGTGAGGTAGACCAGTGATGTGTGGGCGAGGAAGTGTAGTGATTTTGAGATTTTCAGCAAGTGATTTGGCGATAGGGAGGATGCCAATGGTTTCGGAAGTGGCGATCCGAGTCGGGAGCACACGGGGAAGAGGGAAGGAGGGCTTGCAGCCGACTTCAATAGCAAGTTCGACGATCTCGTCCCTGATCCAAAGTGCATAATGGCCGCGATACTTTTTGCCCGTGCGGTTATGAAACCCGACCTGGCAAGCGTCAGAAGACTGAACAGGATCGAAAAAAATGAACAGAATACCCTCATGTTTCGACGCAAAATCCAGTTAATTAAAATGCACTCTGCCAATTCTGGAGAAGCTCGCAGGGAGCCAAAAATGCGACGAACGACCATATGGAATCCACCCTCGAGCGAGTTCGTTCCTCGCACGGTGCGGTAGACGTTGAGCCCATCACGGTCCTTTCCCATTAGATAGTAAAGGGGGATACCAGGAGGATCCGAGAGGTACCCCTCTCGCGCGGTTTGAAGGAGATGTTGGACCATTTCTTTGGCTTCATCTGAGAAGAAGGGGCCGTTGCTTTTCTTCGTTGAGCACTGGATGTCCTGGTATGCGTTGAACAATTTATCGAGTCGGCCCAATAGCACGGTGCGTTCCGGAATATAGCGGCGGATACGGCGGTTAAGAGTCGAAGACTTTGCGCGCTTGTAATACTCCCAGTCACCTCCGTTCTTCTCGATGACAGCTCGGACAGCACATTCGTCCGAATGATCCCGGACAAAGATGGCCTCGCTGAAGTCGTGGGCAAATGCTTTGAATGCCGAATGTTTTTTTGACAAGAGGCGGAGCAGTCGGTCCATGTAATGGAACGCGTCATCGAGAACACGACTGGGAAGCTTCTCCGACTGCTGCATGAGGGTAAAGGTACGCTCGATGCCTTCCATCAGTGCAGCCACGGAAGTATCCTATAATATATAATGAATCTGGATCGAAAATAACACCATGTTGCGCACCTCGTTGACGCTGTCATCAAAGAATGTATTGTTGAAAAAGCTGCTATCAATTCCAGGCATCTCGTTGTCCTGGTTAAACTGTTAAAAATGTAACACCTGGAAGCAGTGTTAAATACCGGATTGCCCTCGAACTCGGTGTCTTCATCAAAGTCAAAGTCAAAATCATCGTCATCTTGGTCTGAATCCTCGCATGCGAATGTATCCTCCATGTCCTTCTCGGTCAAATTTTCGAACTCGATGGAAGGAGAAATTGAAGGGGTAAACTCTGGGATATGTTGGGAGTTGTCGGGCGGAGCGGGCACAGAAAATACACGGGAAACAATGCGAGCCGGCACTGGAGCGGTTTCGCCGCGAGAAATAAGCTGTGAGGTGCTTACAACCGCTTGTCCGCCATGCGCAAAGATCCATTCGAGTGTTTGATTGTGCAATTTGTGAAGTGAGCCTGGAACTAGAACCTACGGGACGCCGTAAGAAATATCAACACAAGGAGTTGAAGAGAACCAACCTTCGAAATCTCAATGACAGAACGTGACGCGCTCACATTAATTCGCTTTGTGAGTCCGTGCTCATCCATAATCGCGTCGAGGTAGCCCGGATGGTGACCAACAATTGAGCCTTCCGCCACCGGCTTGCAAGCCTGGATGAGTGTTACACGCTGCCCGTGAGTCACCGATTGGGTGGGCTGTAACGGTAACCCGAGAGAATCAAGATGACTGAGCGCAAGATAAATTTGCCACTGGCAGTCGATCTCCCGAAACAGCAAGGTATTTTGCTCCGCGGGCGTTAAGGACCAAGGATACGAAAGATGGTAGGGAAATGAAAAGGACTTTCGAAGAACTAGACCCGAAAGTGCAGAAAGTGAAACTGATGGATCATCGACCACCGCTTTCAATTTGGCATATTTTCCCAAGTCGAGTATGGGCGCATTTTTTGCCTTTGCGAGTGTCGCGATTTCGGGGAGTGAGAATGCATCCGAAATTATCTGGAGGTTCTCGCGTATCGAATGTCCGATCTTGATAATTGTGGGGTTGGTGAGAATTGCCCGCAAAGAAGGAAGAATCTCGCTCCGCGAAGTCAGAGCTGCAACCTACATATCGAATCAATCAATGTACTTGAATAGAGTATGTATGTAAATCTATACCTCGAAGACGACAATCTTATCCTGCGTCCGGAGTTGGATAATCTCCAGACGAGGCGGCCCGTCTTTGCGTTGTTGTGTCTTGATTGCAAGCGCGACCAAAGAAAGCGGTGTGGTTGGAGTAACAATATCCACGAGAATATCATTTGCTTCGTCCTCAATCTCCATTGAATCAGAGACGATGGTGGTTGGGATTCCAGAACTTGGTTCAAAGGTGGGAAGGTCTGTCCACTCGGTAATCGGCTCAACGTCCTTGATCAACGAGCTGTTGATAGACTCGTGAAAGGACCGCTCCACTGAAAAACATCAGACTTTTCACCACGGAAGAATGAACTGCTCACGTTGTGGTGAATCTGTGTAAAATATCTCGGTTGGCGGATGGTTCGCATTCTTTAACCCTTCCTGAATTCTCTCGAACAATTCTTTAACAAATGCCAACGACTTGGTTTGAGTTAAGGAGTGCGCTCGGACCTCTTCGAACTCGTTAAGCAGAGTATATGCAGCGATGAAGATCTGTTCCCCCTTCAAGTCCCCCATGTACTTGAGGAGCTAAAATAAAATGAGGGTCAGGCCGTCATTTACGATATTTGTAAGTTGACACTAACCTGGAATGTATGGTCCCCTGCCGCCACGGTCAATGGCAATGATGCAATAAATCGTTCGATGAAGATGCGATACGCAGAAACATTATCTGTGAAGAGTGCCTTCAGATAAGGGACAGACGGTGGAGACCCTGCATATCCTTGTGGGTCATCAAATGCAGAAAATGACTGAACGTTGGTCCGGCCATAGAAATCTGCGGCAGAAAGGTACATCAGCTCCCCGTCTGCATGATATCGGTGCTGGATCTCGGAAACTAGTTCAGAAAACGGAGCAGGACCGAAGCGTGCGGCAAATGTATTTGACATTTGCGCCATCATGAGCTTTGAAATGGCACCGCGTGCGGATATATATGCTGCATAAATGTGAGCGACTCGATAGATGTATTTTGGAAAGACAGATACCTGGGAATGCCACCTGTACAAACCGCGGAAGCTGCGCAATAATATGGGGATCGGTACCCTGGTGGTTGGTTCCACATCCCGGTGAATCTTTCCGTCGGTCATCGCAAATAAACCGATTTGTGAGAAGGAAAAAATCAGCTGGCATTGAACGAACTCGGCGAGCGATAGGATTGTCATTGAAGCCTTGGCGAAAAAAATAATTAAAACAGGTGTGCGACTGGAACATGGGACAGACCTTTGCGAGATAAAGGCTTACCACAAGTACACTTGAAGCGTTCAGGATGGCCGGGAAGGAAGTTCGGCAACCACACAAATATTTTGCGGTGATATACGGCAGTTGGATCAAGGCCGCGGCCAAGGGCGAAGACAGGATGCGGGGGCCTATCATAAAAATCACCCCGTTGATAACAGAGGGGTTGTCCATGAGCTTTAATTTCATCAGTGAGTCTCTTCTTCGCGTCGCTCAATTGCTTTGAGATTGCGGACTCTTGATCGCAAAATGCAGCCTCCTCTGTATCTAGATTTTCCTCGCCATTCTCCGGGGATCTTCTATGAGACTTTCGTCGATGATGCAATCTCCTGCAGCAATATCCGCATGCTCATCGTTTTCGTCGATGTACGCCAGCTCTTCATTGAGCTGTGCAAGATCACCTACGGAAATCGGTGGTGGACAGGTGACTGTTTGTGTGTAAATTGATACTCATGCATCACATTAAAATTGAATTGAAATACCAGGAATCGTCGAAGCGGATATGGGTGCTGCCTGAGCACGCGAAGGCCCGAGAGCGGACCAAGTTGATCTCCCAGCTGAGGCAGAAGCAGTGGCGGGGTTGCCTCGAGGAACAGCAGCATGGGTGTTACGAGGAAGAAAAAATGGGGCAATGGGCCCCCGAGAGCCACTGGTATGGGAGGTGGATGCCCGAGCGCGTTCCTGTAGCAGCGGCGTAGGTGAACGGCCGAGAATTTGCAATTTTGCTTCATTAGGAGGTCTTCCCGCTCCCTCCCGAGCACCACCGTGAGTTCCTTTTGGTTTTTTAGGATCCTTTGGCTTCTTGGGGTTCCTGGGTGGACCAGTTTTGCGGTGACTTCGAGGTGCCATGAAAGCTCAGAGAGATACGCGTCGCGTTTCAAAATCACGCGTGACTTATGCCATAAGACGTGGTTACGGACCGATTCGCGGACGGATCACAACTGCGATCAGTCGCATCAATCACGGGATGTGGCTTAAGTACTTACGCCTCCCCTGACACCTTTCATGAGCCCAAAGTCTGGAGTGTGATGAGCTGTATGTGAATTCTTTTCTAATGTACAGTTGGATGGCTCAGAATGCATAAGGTCGGTAGTCTAGTCTTACTCGCGCCTGTCATACCGTAGGTGGGGCTTCGTGAATTTGATGGCTTGGCATCAGCACGGGAATGGCAAACACAACCATTTTTTGAGGCCACGTCTTGACGACATCGCGCATCTCGACGTATATGCGCGCCACAACCTTCGCTTTCTGGGTTTTACTCTATCTGCTATGTCACACAACTCTTGCCTTTCATTTTTACTCCCCCGAAGGCTTTGATTTGGCCCGTAAAATCTTGCTTGATGTCCTTCCCAATTTCGAGCCCCTTGCCGTCTTTGGTTTGGAATATGTGATACAAAAAAGAAGGGAAGGTCCAGTTTTGCTCCTTTATGGCATGAAGAACTGCTTCAATTTTTTGGGAAGTCGTACGCGGGGATGCTCTCTTTTGATGCTTTGCAGATGGGCCGGAGATTTCCGAAGCCAAAGAAGCAGGAGTATTTTCGTCGACTTCGACACGCTTCCGTTTACGTGGCGGAGAATAGTTGAATGGAGTTTCCGGGGTTCCTACGGAGCCAAATTGAATAGGAGTTGAGTAGAAATGGGTCGGCTGAAGTGTCGCGCCATGAGGAGATCCAGGTTTGAGGGATGGATGTCGTGGATGGGGGAGTGCCGACGTGCGGTTTGTAGCGGATGAGAGGGGATTTCGGCGAGGAGCAGGCGTGTTTGGGACATCCCAATTGATATTCCAAGAGGTCTGGGCCATGAGGGGGTTTGTAATGCGCGGGGTGGACGCGACGCGCCAGAGTGCCTTGACGCGCCGTGATGGAGCTGTCAAAAGGATCGTGGGAACGTCCGCTTTGGGTTGACCGAATCCGGAAGGCCCACCTACGGCTTTGTAAAATCAGACCATATATCAGGTATTTTTGTCTTTTTTTTTTTTTTCAGAAAAACTACTCTGATCATTTGGGCTGACTAGGGAGACTAGTGTTTTTGCGCTCTTTGCGCAAATCTGCATCTGAGATCGAGTTCTACGAGTTGGAGTAAGATACCAAGGCTTTCCCCCAAAATCGACTGGTCAGTAGTCAGATTATGGTCTTTTATCAGTGAAAAGCTAATATATGCCTAACATATGCGGCCAGAACTTTGTCGTGGCACTCGTAAAAGGGACACCGACAAGCTCGCTCAGTCCCTTACTGCTGAGAAGGCCAACAACGACGGCAATCCCTACATTGAAGGTCCTAAAACATCGCGCGCAAAGGCTGCTTGCATCAAGTGCGACCAAGAGGACCATGATTTGAGGCTCCCGGACCTCGTCGATCCCTGAGACTCGCCTGGCAGAAACCCGTCACCTTCCGGTCTCCCGTGACGGCCGTCCCATCGCCCGTCCTGTTCCGTAGAGATTTTCTAAACCTCCACGACGGGACGGAGACGGGACGGGTTTACCTGTCGTCCTCCCGTCGAAATGATGGCCGTGCCCGTGACGGGCACGGCGCACAGCCCTATGCTCACGAACTCAGTGGCCCACTGATGCAAAGGACGGTCCTGATATGCATCAGCTCAATTATTCACCATGAGACAGGGACACGCACCGAATCACGCAAAGCCCGCCCGCCTTCCTCGTCATCATCGTTGTCGTTGTCGGAATCAGATTCCTCGCTATCGGACAAGTTGGGATGCGGTTGAGACTCAAACAGGTCGAAGAGCGGCTCTGGCTCCATGCGCTCATCGGGTCTGAGCTGGGAGTTCGTGTGGGGCATCCGTCCCCCTTTGGATGGTGAGGAGGGAACGTCAACAAGTGCGGCAGCGTAACGGAACTTGCCATTCCCCCTGTTGGACGTTGCCTCCAGCATGATATGGCTGCCCATCGACGGTGCCACACGGCGCTCTGGGGATCGCTCATCCTGCTCCTCCTCAGAGTCCGGTGGAATGTCATAGTGTGTTTATTGCTTGCGTTTAGCCATAGAGACTGGGTTTGGGATTGCAGAGATGAATGCACAAAAAGTAGACCACAGCCACTAGACGTGGGAGGAGGCCGAGGTGAGGAATCCAGAGAGCCATGCTATAGCAACATTTGCGGATGTTAGGCATCAATGTGGATAGCATCTGATCGCATCTAACCACGATCTACTGTACTATTTCGACCATACGTTCAGGTGATGGGTGACGGAGGGTCGTGAACTGAACCTATTTGGTACCAGTGACGGTGACAGTCGAGTTTTCGGGCCCAAATAGGCTCAAAAACACCAAAATCATATCTCCGGCATTCGCCGGACTGCCTTTTATGGGAATTTTGATGTGATTGCCGAGGAATGAACTTGGGAAAAATGAACTTGGTAGGTGACGGGTGACATGGCGTGAACCTATGGTCGAAATAGTACGGTAAACTGATACGACGAACATGCCCGAGAGGTGTAAGTAGATTTCCTATTTCACAGCTAGCTAACTCTCAGCCAGATACCAACCATATTTTGGGCTCCGAATGTGATATTCAAACCGGTGAACAACCCGTCTATGATTTTTACTACCTCTTGTGCGTGTCTTGTCTTCATTTCTTGATGCTGAAGGTCTTCTAGGTGCGCGCAGATCTGGATGAATCCCACAACCTTCAAGTTCGACTTCTTACCAATGGGCAATGACAATGATGGCCCCCCGCTGTTAGAAGGGCCAGCCAAAGCTCGAGGTACAATTGGTAGCTACGATTGCTGTTGTGCTTCTCACAATGTCCTACGCGCCAAATTGTAATGACATATATTTTAAATATACTTACTCCTTGCATGTCCAGAGTAAACAACATCTAATCGATTTTTTCCAGCAGCCGCTCGTGACGTTGTATGCAAGTCGTACTGTCACACCCAAAAAATGATGATTGTCAGGATACAGTTGGATGGCTCATAATGCATAAGCTCATAATGCATACCTGCCAAATTTTCTCATAACGCATCGGATTTTGGATCCACCAAAATGCATTTTACCACTGTACAAGCAAGGTCATAATGCATAAATGGTCATAATGCATAGACTTGGGTCAAATCCTGCTCAATTTGGCAGGGCACCGACCTTATAGTCTCCCTAGTCAGCCCAATACCTGATATATGGTCTGATTTTACTCGCGCTATGAAAGCCGTAGGTGGGCCTTCCGGATTCAGTCAACCCAAAGCGGACGTTCCCACGATCCTTTTGACAGCTCCATCACGGCGCGTCAAGGCACTCTGGCGCGTCGCGTCCACCCCGCGCATTACAAACCCCCTCATGGCCCAGACCTCTTGGAATATCAATTGGGATGTCCCAAACACGCCTGCTCCTCGCCGAAATCCCCTCTCATCCGCTACAAACCGCACGTCGGCACTCCCCCATCCACGACATCCATCCCTCAAACCTGGATCTCCTCATGGCGCGACACTTCAGCCGACCCATTTCTACTCAACTCCTATTCAATTTGGCTCCGTAGGAACCCCGGAAACTCCATTCAACTATTCTCCATCACGGCGCGTCAAGGCACTCTGGCGCGTCGCGTCCACCCCGCGCATTACAAACCCCCTCATGGCCCAGACCTCTTGGAATATCAATTGGGATGTCCCAAACACGCCTGCTCCTCGCCGAAATCCCCTCTCATCCGCTACAAACCGCACGTCGGCACTCCCCCATCCACGACATCCATCCCTCAAACCTGGATCTCCTCATGGCGCGACACTTCAGCCGACCCATTTCTACTCAACTCCTATTCAATTTGGCTCCGTAGGAACCCCGGAAACTCCATTCAACTATTCTCCATCACGGCGCGTCAAGGCACTCTGGCGCGTCGCGTCCACCCCGCGCATTACAAACCCCCTCATGGCCCAGACCTCTTGGAATATCAATTGGGATGTCCCAAACACGCCTGCTCCTCGCCGAAATCCCCTCTCATCCGCTACAAACCGCACGTCGGCACTCCCCCATCCACGACATCCATCCCTCAAACCTGGATCTCCTCATGGCGCGACACTTCAGCCGACCCATTTCTACTCAACTCCTATTCAATTTGGCTCCGTAGGAACCCCGGAAACTCCATTCAACTATTCTCCGCCACGTAAACGGAAGCGTGTCGAAGTCGACGAAAATACTCCTGCTTCTTTGGCTTCGGAAATCTCCGGCCCATCTGCAAAGCATCAAAAGAGAGCATCCCCGCGTACGACTTCCCAAAAAATTGAAGCAGTTCTTCATGCCATAAAGGAGCAAAACTGGACCTTCCCTTCTTTTTTGTATCACATATTCCAAACCAAAGACGGCAAGGGGCTCGAAATTGGGAAGGACATCAAGCAAGATTTTACGGGCCAAATCAAAGCCTTCGGGGGAGTAAAAATGAAAGGCAAGAGTTGTGTGACATAGCAGATAGAGTAAAACCCAGAAAGCGAAGGTTGTGGCGCGCATATACGTCGAGCTGCGCGATGTCGTCAAGACGTGGCCTCAAAAAATGGTTGTGTTTGCCATTCCCGTGCTGATGCCAAGCCATCAAATTCACGAAGCCCCACCTACGGTATGACAGGCGCGAGTAAGACTAGACTAGCAGATAGCAGCTATTTTTGTATCTTATCTAACCGACCGATTGACTCGCATCTCTCTTCACCCTTTCCTGCTCTCGAGATTCACTGACAACCCTAGCAACCAAATGCCCGAAATATTTGAAGCTGGTTATTTCTTTCCAACATATATCTGGTTGTTCATAGTCCTAGTCACCATCGTGCACGGTCCAAATGGACTCAATGTAATTGGTCTGTGGTGCGATCTATCTGCTGGGGAATCTAGAGCCGCTGCAACTCGGGAAGCTACTCTGCTAGCCTATGCAAAAACCTTTGACAAGCATGCACTTGCCAGAGGTCACCTAGCTCGCTGGGCCAAAGATTTACAGGATTTAGCAGACGCAATTCCAGATACCCACGGGTTGATGATCCACACGGTGGGTTTTTTTCGTGATCATTTATCCACTTCAACCCATAGATATACAGGTATGGAGTGGGCTGCATGCTCCAATCCGACGTCAAATATCACCCAATCATGCATCATGGGATACCTTCTCATCCGCTTTGCGAGATCTGAAGCATGGTATCGAGACAACTCCAACATCACGTAAGCTGCTTTTTTAAAAGTAGAATAAAATAAATTGTATGCTCATACTTTAACCTTCAGTACCGGTACCTTGCCATCGATGTTACCTCCCTATCCACATACCATACCAGATTGGGAACACCCCATCTCACAGTGGACTTGTAGTGAAAATAACACGCCATATGCCCGAGCTATTTCGAGGCCAAGACCCTGATCCTAGCCGACAGAAGAAACGGAGCAAAGCCAGGTCAATATCACCTGCACACAGCCATGTTTCGGACTCGGATGATGAAGATATAGACACCACAATAGTGCTCGAGACTGAAATTCTCACCTTGGATGATGAGAAGGAACAAGTAAATTACCGAGAGTCGCACGGAGCACGAACCGATTTTTCACGGTACTTCTGGCCTCGATACGCTCTTCCAGTCCTTTCGGATAGGGCTTATTCAGCGGTCGGGGCGATGCAATCAGCTGGCATGAAACTCATGGGACTAGTTTACGATGCAAGAAAGACCATTATGAATTTAGGAACAGTCTTTGTTGAAGTGCGTGTTTGTTAAATTACCCCCCTTTATGATGTACTAAATAGCCACCTTTACCTTTACCAGTTTGAACCTCTCTTGCATACTTTGCCTCAAATTTACACTCGCAAGCAGTGGAATGGTGTGATGCAGGTCCCAAATGGTGTAAGTTTGAACATACAGTCCATATTCTAATTTTTCTAATTTTAGCCCTCCAAGCATCGAGGTTTCAAGATAGGATATGCGATTTAGTTTCTATCTCATGTATTGTGTTGGAATTCATTCGACAATAATTTCCGCGTGAGCCAAAAAAAAAATGAAGGGCCTTCGATTGATACCGTTCCTAGATGCATTGGAGAACTCCTGAAGAGGAAGCGGAAAGTTATGAAGCTTCTCATGTCCCTGGTGGGTACAATTATCTGAGTTTCAGTGTTTTTTCCTTTTTAAACATCATACTCTTAACATTCCCAGATCCAATTTATAACTATTCAGCTTGGTGTTTATACACTGCCGAGTGGCTGCGTCAAATATTCAGAGAAGGGCCTGAACAGTTGACCTTACTGGAGGCACTGTCAGCACCAGGACGTCAGCCATTCAGAGGCCTTGGCCGATATGGTGCAAACAAAGTCCTATCAATAGCAGGAATTCCCGGATGGACGCTGCTGGCTGCTGTCTGTCATTGTCGCGGACAAGGTACTATTTTCAGTCATATGCGAGGCATTCTTCCAGTTTGTGTCCGTTCGCGCCCTCAAAGCTGAGTCAGTTCTCGCTACACTCCATTCTTTGGTGCATATGCTTATTATACATAAGGGAATATTATCGCATGTCTCGCGCAACATCAACTGAAGATATGTTGGATGATCAGGACGTAGATAACTCACTTTGAACCAGCAGTTGCAGTGCGTTTCTTTTCACAATCTCGATACCTGCGTACAATCAACAGGTTGGTTCACAAATTTAGGTATATCGAAACATTGAGAACCCACGGCCGGAACCGCACCTACGTCAGTGAGATAGAAGCTGAGTTGATTGACAAGTATAATGTACTTGATTTATTGATAGTTGACACACACCGAGGGCTCACAGTTTACTTAGGAGGCCAGCTTAAATACCTGGGACGAAAATGAGAAGGCCAAAGATTCTTCTGCGAGACAGAATGTCTTCAGCAATGCTCGTAAAACCGACATGTCAAAGGTTTTCTTCCCACTCGACATGGCTAACATTCGAACGAGTGTTACGAAATTCGGTCATTTGGGGGTGCTAATAGCTGGAGAATATTGGGACACCGTCATGTCTGAAGTTCTGCAGAGCCAGAGAACTCTAACACAGCTAGAAGCCGAGTATCTGGGACTCCCTGCAATGTTGTTGTCGCCATCAGAACTACTTCCTCTCAAGCCTCAACATCTTCTAAATTCTACGGAGCACTCTGCACTGGTCGCCCTATACGGCTGGTCAGAGAACCCTATTGCAAAATATTTCTCACAGTATAGGTTTTTCAAACCCTGTGAGTGGCAAGTTATTCCGTCTGAATTAATTTTCATATGTATCATTAGGTTCCCGAATCGATCAGAGCAAACTATCTTTGACTTGTGAGCATAAACTTTGGCGAGACACCTATCTAGTTCGGATGCAAAATCGATCGGGTTTTATGTGGACCACTCTGTGTCCTCCCTTTATCAGTCTCTCTACACGACCGCAAGTATTGTAATCTCACCATTCCAGATAGATACCTAACTCCACTGTATAGGCGCAATGCACAGAAGAGGAAAGATACGATACCATGTTCGATCCACTTTACTTGCTTGAGAGCAAAACCGTCAAGCGCGAATATACCATAAAATTCATCAAGGAGAAGACGAAAGGATGGACAGTTGGTCCATGCGATTTTGTGGGACATGGACGATCGGTTCATCATGGCAGTTCAACGTAAGGTCAAACAAATAAACATGGTGCTTCCATCACTGACCATATATTTATCTTCGCGCAGGTTCATTGGTCTATGCTTCTGGCATCCAGATCTGTCTGCCAGTCAGATGGTTGCCATGCAGGCATCATGGGATGCTCGAAGCCGTTATGCCTCAGGCATGCGTAAAATGACGGCTGACCAAATAAAGGCAGAAAAGACATGGCAAAGCAAGGCCAAGTCAAGCATAGTGAAGGATCTGGGAGAAGCTGCAACCTCTGCCAGCTCTGCTGGTTTTTTTTTCAGAGAGATTAATATCAGACGCAAACGCGAGAGAGATGAACTCAAGCAGAAAATCAGGTATCTCATGTCGGATGATGGAAAGGCTCGGCTTTCAGGACCCAAAGACTCCGGGCAGGTTAAGCATAGGTCGCAGATTTCTTCATTGGCACGAAAATGGAGAGAGCTGGCACTGAACACCATGTAATTAATTTGTCACTGAACCAACATTTTATTCAGTGAGACGTAAATGAACTCATGTGATTAATTAATCCAATCTTGCAACTCTTTGTTATCTAGTACCTTGCATGACAAACCAATGCATAAGTACACCTAAGTAGTTGTCAATCGAGGATCTTTCGAAGATTTAAGCCCAGCTTACTCGAGAACACGTATCTGCGGTGGTCCTCACACAACTGTCCAGACCACCAGCCATGGTGTCCAAACGAGTAAGCATCACGAGTAGGGCAACTTTACAGCCGACGGGCAAAGTAGAACCTTGCAAAACTCTGGATTTAATCGAGACCTGGAGGCACGCTCGTCAGACATCAGGATGGTTTCCGCGGACGGCGCAACGAGGCAAGGATAGAGAGAGACAATGGATATAAAGACAAGTCCTTTGTAACCCAACATAGTGTGGCGCCCGGTGTAGTACCGACAACGTCCTAGCAAACCGCGCTGCCAGCGGATGCATACTTAATCAGATCACGAGATCACATCAGCGGATCTTGAAATTATTCAGCGTCAGAAATAGAGAGAAAAATGAATGCACAGTTGGCCTCCTGCAGCGAGCTCTAGCAAAAATTACCACAAGATATTTTTCAATTGCTCACATCGATGCCAAAGTTAAAAGTAGCCATAAGTGGAAGCCCCCACTTTCGCGTCTGCAAAACTAGCTTTTAAAGTCCGATCATCTCCCGACAAATTCGGATCAGGTACCGGCAATGAGCAAGGATAAATTGACAACTCAATATACCACTGCAGTAGATATCATTAATAGATCGTTTGCACCGTGTTTTTGAGTTTCAAGTATATATGGTATGTAATAATTAAAATAATCAAAATAATCGACCGGATACGCGACAAAAGCAAGGTCAAAAGCAAGGTCGGTACATGAGATTTTTGAAGCAGACAAGCAGTTAAGCTACTACGTTCAGTGAAAGAGCATTTATAGTATACACCTGAAAATAGATCAATAAAAAAGACGGAAATAGTTGGGAGGAAGGCTCACGCGAAGAAAGCCGTTGTCGTCCGGATAGTCCAAACGTACAAGGTCACAGACCACGACTACAAAGTCGCCTACCCGTAGAGACCTCCAGTCCCCATCGACGGATGAAGTGAAAGATCCGGAGGAAATGGAGGTAGCAGAATCATCGTCTTCGTCTTCGTCAGCTTCGAACGCAGGTGGTGGTGGTGGTGAGAGTAGTACATAATCCATCGCAGACGTAGAGGCCATAAAGTTGGTGATAGCGATGGTGGGTGAGTCGCGAGGTTCTGGAGCATGAGAGAAAGACTGGAATTTGATTTGGGAGGGTAAGGATCGATGCACCTACCCCAGAGTGAGCTTAAATCCATGATTAAATTTCACAACGACATACCGGACAACCAAGTTCTATTTGGACGAATAAACGATCGGAAGGTTCGCCAGACAGTCCCACAGACCAAGGAATGAGGCATTGTATGGGCTAAAAGACTCGGTTATTAGATTGTAAGCGGAGGAGGACCACATGAGAGACTGACAGTGTAGTCACCCTCGCGCATACTGTGTACTAGGCAATCGTTGTCGGCCGACTCACGGCGCATAGTGTAGCTGAGTTCATTGAGTTGGTTCCAAAAGCCAATATCGATCTCGTGATGTGACCACTTTGGAAGACCGATGTTAATGGTCGCTGAGCCAGTGGTCACAGAACCTGCCTAGTCGATAGTAATTAGTTGAATAAGAAAAATGAAAACATGAGCATCACTGACAAGAAGAGATCCAGAAGGTGGGAGACCAGACACAAGCTCCTTAATTTTGCCAAGCAGCACAGACTTGAATTGTCGATCGGTGGTGTAGCAACAGTGTTCATAAGTGAAAGTCCTGTCAATGCAAGGGGCAAGCACGAAGTCTGTACCATACAGACAGTCCGCTAATAACACGAGACGTGTTGATTGGAGAGAGTCAAGGAGGACTCGAAACGCCGATGAGGAAGACATATTGCAAGAAGAGTCCAAGAGAGAGGCAGTTGAAGAGGCTGACAACAACACCCAGATTTGTTGGATCGAATGTTGATAGGCGGCGAGAGCGAAGTCGTCGGATGCATGGATACAAGGAATCGGGAGGAGGACGACAGATTTAGAACTTGTGTCAAGCTACAAGGGGTAATCAGTCAATTGCACAAGTTAAGCGGAGATTTGCATACGGTTAGACAGACGGGGACGTTTGATAGGCGCATTGGGGACAGACAGAGGTTTTCGCTTTACCCTGATTGGTGTACGGGGTTGCAATAAGGTCGCACACTCCTGAGTAGGAACCAAAGGTTCGGTAATTTGCGGTGGTGGATCATCTGCTGAATTGACAGTCAGCGGAATCAACCCGGAACCTCTCTGATCTTGAATGAGGATCATTGAGTAAAGCAAAGGATGAAAGAGACGAAAAAGGAACAGACCTGGACCCATGTCCGTCCGTTTCCTTGGGACGCGCTTTTGGGGCGCTTTGGCATTGGGACGCATCCCGGATGCAGTGTGTTGCAAAGTGTTTGGCCTGATAATGTAAGCATATGATTTCTCCTTGCGTTCCAGCCGGACATATGGATCCTCCTTGATACAGTGCCCGTCACCACATCACGGTTCCGGATTTGGCAGTGATCGATCCCAAATATAGAAGTTGTAACTACATTTTGCCCGAAGGAAGAGTCACATTAAAAACACCTCAGAACACCATAAGAGATGCTAAAGAAGCTATGGTGTGCTTCCCAGAACGATTGAACAAAATTTTGTTTTTTGACCCCGACAAAAATGAAACGTAACCCTATTACGTAAGGTAATTTTCTTTTTGGGACGGATTAGGGTTAGGATTTTTAGGGCCTGGACGCGCGCTCGACGATGCCGACGTGCTCGTGTACGTTCGCCGGGATCCGGCGATGAGACTTGAACTCCTTTACTGCATATGCAGCTTGGCGCAAGTTTAAACCCACCCTGCAAGAAAGTCGACGAGATACCGAAGAATTTCACTGCAAGCACACCTGTAGGCATCCATGTATCGATAGCAATAGGGTGTTTCATACATCCCAACTTGGCGCCCAACTTGACCCCAACTCGGTGTCCAACTTGACCCCAACTTGACCGAGTTGGGGTCCAAGTTGGGGTCCAAGTCGGAGCCACATGTGTGAAACACCTGTTGGCTTCTTCCAACTTTCGGTCCAACTTGCGCTAACCGTTGGGTGTCTGAACCTCAGTGGGAAATGTCTTCCGAATGCGGTAATTATGCCCTTCCCTCTTACCTCCACTGCCGCCGCTCTTCGTGAACTGTATCTCTTACTCCTTGAGATCCTACGGGCTCAGCGTGAACGGAATCCATCGGAAGATACAACTACTTGGCTCCCACTGCTCTTTTCATCCAGCCCAGCACCTCCGAATCAGCCGCGGCATTATGAAAGACGCGGCAACTATGGGTCTCTTAGCCCTCATCCTCTGGGCCAGACATTGCAGCCACGTATAATCGACTACCATGAAGGCTTCTTTGACTCTCCAATGACCCAGCAACAAGGCTGTTCTGATGTATGTATATTATTGCGGCACTCTGGATACCTTTTCATTTTGATTCCAGATAGACTGTCCATCTGATACCACGGTGATCCTCGCAAGCCCCGGAACGTGTGGGATATCGCCGGAGGATGATGCAGATACTGTACCAGACCTCGTGTAGATTGTCGCTGCTTTGTAAGCTCCTGTCGATTAATATCACTTTCATGCCTACCATCTCCGAGCGTCAGTCCTTGATACGTGGACTTACTCGTCAAGCCGAGCAGGATACGGATGATTACTTTGAGGAACAGCGACTCAATGAACTGGAGGACGACATGGACTTCGACCGTCGTATGACAACCATCGATAGCGGCTCGGACTCGGACATCTCTGATATGTCCTCCACGTCTTCGGACTCTTCCTCCAGCTCATCCGACTCATCCTCTGATGACTCTATGCCGGCCGCTCCCACTGAAATGTCGGACGACGACGAAGATGATGTATATGCCGCAAAGATGAGCGCATACGGAGAAATGATGAATGCCGTCGCACGCACTCGCGTTCTCAATCCCGGCAAGGTAGCAAAAGCCTCGCAGCTCCACCTCGTCCTGGTTGAATTCAAGCAGGATGATCCCAAGAGATTCCGGCGCAATCTTCGTGTCAGCCCGGAAACATTCGACGAGCTCGTCACGATGATCGAAGGTCACCATATCTTTGCCAACAACTCGTTCTGCAGGCAGACACCCGTGCACTTCCAACTTGCCATTGCCCTCTATCGATTCGGCCATGATGGCAATGCTGCCTCGGTTGAAGCTATCGCGCAGTGGGCCGGTGTAAGTGCGGGCCTTGTAGTGAAGAGCACATACAGGGTCATCATCGCTTTCCTCGCCCTCCATGACGAGGTAATCTGCTGGCCGACAGAGGCCGAGAAAGATGAAGCTAAAGCTTGGGTGGAGGCAGCCTCATGCGAGGATTGGGCCGGCGGATTTTGCATGGTCGACGGAACCCTTGTACCGCTCTTCGAGAAGCCCGGCCATCATGGCGAGGCTTATTTCGACAGGAAAAGCAATTATTCACTCAATGTCCAGGTGCGTACAACATTGGACCAATTAATTATATCTCTGACTGTTGTCTGTAGCTCATTACACTCCCAAATCTCCGAGTTATTGACTATGTTGTCGGTCATTGTGGTAGCGCACATGACTCGACAGTTTTTTGCGATTCCCGTACCTTTAAACAGCACCGTACCTTATTCAAGAAGGACAAAGAGTGGATTTGGGCTGACTCTGCGTACGGATTAGACTGGTGGTGTCTTACTCCATACAAGAAGCCGGCCTCGCTTCAGCCGAACAACAAGACTTTTAACTATCACTTATCACGAGTGCGTCTTAACTGTCGGAAGCACTACTTGGACTCACCTTCCATTTTTACCGCCAGGTTCGCGTCAAGTCAGAGCATGCCATGGGCTACATCAAAGGCCGTTTCTGTTCTCTTCGAGGCCTTCGGCAACAGATTGATGACGCCGTTGACCATGAGCGTGCCCTGGCATGGGTGAAGGCTTGCATCATCATTCACACGCTTGTGGGGCGATTGGAGGCCGGGAGAGAGGACAACGACTTCATGGATGAGCTACTGAGGGAAGGCTTGGCTAATCCCGTTCCTGTCGCCACCACCGTCGAGATCATATCATCTGAGAGGAGAAAGAGCCGAGGGAACAAGAAGCGCGCAGAGCTCAAGAAGAAGCTTTTTGACAGCGGTACAGCGGAGTCGAGGGAATGGGAATAAAGTCGCTTCTCGTATTAAGAGACCGGATGTACTGAATCCGCGACAGTGTATATACTGAATACTATAACGAGTGCATCTACTTAAGACGATGAAAATATACGGTATATATGAATACTATAACGAGTGTATCTATTTAAGACGATGAAAATATACGGTGAATATGATGAAATATGTATAGACAATAAAGAAATGGAGAAATCACGACAAGTCCCCACTGTTCCGCGGAAGGACAGGCCACGGCTCCGAGTCACCACTAGCAGCAGTGTTGAACTCGTAGCCGGCTCCACCCTCCGGCATGCTGTACCCGGCGAGCGCCATGAAATCGTCCGTCGAGAATGAATCTTGACCATCGTGGAGACCCGACGACGAAGAGGAGGCAGCACTCGTCGAAAGAGTGCTGCGAGAGGAGCTGGGGAGCATGTACGGCAGCTGGGGAAGCCGGGCAGGGGAATATAAGCCACGGCTGGGGGTACATGCACGTCGTGGGGATCGAGGAAATGCCGGGGTGCTCCACGCGTGTTGGTTAAGGCGTCTGCGCTCGTTCTGGGCCTGCAGGAGCTTGACCTCGAGCTTCAAGCGCTTGACCTTGATGCGTTCCATCTCCTCCTCGTGCTGCATCTCCCGCTTCTGCCCCAAATGCGCCGATTCCGTCTCGCGCAAGTCGTTCATCCGATCGATGGCTGTGACAGGCTTCTTCCCCTTCACAGCCCCTGATCGCGCTGAGGACGATGACTCGTGGGCCTTCGCGAGCCCAAGATCACGCCCGCCGCCAGGCTTTGCTTTCTTGGGCGCTGGCACAGCAGTCTGTTTCTTGGGAGCAGGCTCGATCGCGGGAGGCGGCATGGGATCAGGAGACGAAGATCGCTGGCGGGCCGGCGCTGGCACCTGTGTTCTGAATCAGCATCAAGGGAACGTGCAACATACGATGGCTTACAAAGTCATCCAAATCATCATCCTCCTCGTCGCGTTCCGACTCGTGTGACTGATCATCCGCGCCGTCGTCGTCGTCGTCCCCGGCTATAGATGTGATGGAACGACCCTCGTCCTCGTCCTCGTCCTCGGTGGGCGCGGGCGGCTGGAAGAGGGCCTTGGCATCTGATGCGTGGTCTGTACCGGGCTCCGAGGATTGGACACCAATGGGATTGTAGTTGGGGAGCTCCCGCCAGAACGCGTGGAGATCATCCCACCAGGGCCACTTTGAGCGTATATCATCTGTGGTAGTCAGTAACCGTGAGCGTGGAATGCCCAGTGACGTACCAAGTAGGGACGCAATATTGCTCCCTGGGAGGACTTGGTCCGGTTCGAGTCCCGCTCCTGTCGCCCCGAGCGTCTCGACCAACCCCTTGTACTCCTTCTTGAGTCTGAATAGACGGTGAGAATTTTTTCCCTGCGGTGGTCCAGAACGTAGGGCTTACCTGCGCAAACGGGTTTCCACTGAAGTGGCATACTTCGCCGGGTTGTTCAGATAGCGAGCTTGTTCATCCGGGTTGTCCGCGAAGACGTGTTTGGCGAGCTGAGCATACAGCTGTGGCTTGCCGTCTTTGCCCACCAGCTTCCGTCGGCCATCCTGCTTGGCATCTGCGGTAGAGTCAGAGAACAGTTTGATTCGAAAGGCGGGGTCCTCGCTGAGGTAGGTGATGATGTCGTCGGTCCAAGTGGGATTTTTTATCCAGTTAACGGTCTCGCGCTTTTTTTTTGGTTTGGTGGTGGCGCCCGTCGATGCGACTTCGACGTCAGAGGAGTCGGGAGTCTGGACCGCGGCTCGACTTTTGCGCGGCTTTGGCGGCGCTGTCGTGTCCTTGGCTCTGGGAGGCATGGCCCGCACACTCGGTTGTCGTAGTGCAGAGAAGTTTGTTAGGTTACATAATACAAATTCGGCACTGTAGGACCGAATTAAGCGAAGTTGGGCGACGAAGTTGGGGCATCAAGTTGGGGTCCAAGTTGGATGTCAGCTCGTGGGGTTATGCACGATTTGACATCCAACTCGGACCCCAACTTGGTTTCTGCCCCAACTTGATCTCCGAGTTGGATCTCGAGTTGGATCTCGAGTTGGGCCCCAAGTTGGGATGTATGAAACACCCTAATGACCGAAGTAGCGACGGATGTTATCATTTGAGATGAGGTCGAGTGATTCCGGGACAAGGGTTTTGGCACAGGGGAATGTTCCGTCGGTCAATTCACGGAAACCTGGCAATAATCAGACGGATGAACCAAATAAAACTGAGAGACTCACGGCGCTTCAATTGGCTCCAAACCATTTCGATAGGGTTCAGTTCGCAATGGAACTTCGGCAGAAATAGGCACTTGTGGCCGGCCTTCTCAATGATCAGCTGAAGCAGGGGTTTTTCCTCGCGGAAGTCCTGTTGGAGTGAAAGGACACGCTGCATGCAACAATCAGTTGCACGCCCGAGATCGTCGTCATCCGGATTTTTGCGCTTGAGGGAGGTGGATGCCGTCGGAATCTGCTTTAAGCAGAGGTCAGTTACCCCATTTTAAGATCGAGCATTGGTAAAAATATCTACTTCCACTGGCGCCGAGATTTCTGGCTGTCCGGCTTCCGACTCAGGATCAGAATCCACAAATGTGGGGTCCACCGTCAGTGACGGATCTACAGGCAGGCGAGGGACGACAGGTGCTTCATTGCGTTTGGCAGCTTCACGATTGATTGCGGCCCGTTGTTTTCCGTTCGTCTTCTTCGGCATCTCGCCCGTGGACTGGAAGGAAGGACACGACGTCTGACGTGATGGAGGCCGTTGGTCTTGTTTGACAAGAGCCCCACTTAGGTACACACAAAAAAAATCGCGGAGCCCCGGAAAAGTGAAACACCGTGGGAAAAAATGAGATCTTTGTGCGAAACGCATTCTTTTGGCCAGTTTCCTGGCTAGAAAAATCACAAATAATTCACAAAAAATTCCTCGGCCCGATGAGCACGTGCTGGAGAAGTGGTGACGGGCACTGTATGATTTTCGTCTACCTCATCAGCAGACCCTGATTTACTGGAACAGAAATTTGCAAGCTCCAATTTAGCCCGAGCTCCTTCATCCGGAGTTCCTGTCCGTATGATTGTCTGTAAGGCAAGATACTGATGACGTCTCGCCTCATGTCGACAGTCCTCTGACTGTCGGCAGGTGATTCTGTCCTTCGAGAAAGCCTTCAAAATCAACAACCCCTCCAACGATGTCACCCGGGACAGCATAACATAAGGAGATTCTGTGCCGGAGCAACCTCTCAAGTTGACAACGGTGTGAGGAAGTGTTTTACCCTGGGCTTGATGGGCCGTGATTGCAAATGCGGGCAGCAAAGGCAACTGGGTACGCTTTACCGTAACAGACTCTTTTGTGTAGTAATCCTTTATACATATGCTGATAGTATCCTCCAACGCAACAACGTGATGATCTGGAAGCCCATCAATAATACCTGGTGAAGTATCCGGTGCATAGACTACACAAGAAATGGCGTGTCTGTTGCCTTCAGCATCCAAACGATATCGGACACTCTTGAGAATACCTGAGCAGCCATTAACTACACCACCAGGCACGTCAAAATTCTGCGATATCATCACTGGCATTCCGATAACAAGCGGAATTTTTCCCAGACGCGAGTTCGTTGCTCCGGAATCCATTCGGTGTAATATATCTATAAGTTCCGGCTTGGTAATCGGCCGACTCCGTCCAAGTGTGTCGGATGCATGATACCAGTGCAGGGGTTGTCCAGTTCGTCTAGCAAAAGCCCGAGCCGCCTTGATATTGAATGCGTCTTTGGTGGCATTGTCTGACACAATTATGGGAGCTGTACGCCATTGTTCCGCGGACCAATCAACACCGATGTTCGACAGTACCCTGGTATTCAGAAGTTGAAAATCACCCTCTGTGCATCGGCCATCCCGGAGGCGTCCAAGTAAGGCCAGAAATCTTTCGTTCTCTGGTCCACTCTGCCGTTTGTTCTCAGTAAGTAAAACTACAGTTTTAAAAGACAGCCATAGTAATTTCCCGAAGACAACCTTTTGTTTGGGACGTGTAGTAGCAGTGAGACCCGGCTTCATCAGGTTGGAAAAAAGTTTGACCTGACCGACAGGCGGCAGCTGGGAGAAATCTCCCACAAATATTATGCTGATACCTCCAAACGAGTCAGTGTTCCCTTTCGCGATGCTCAGTGCTTCACTAATATCACTCAGCAAGCCACAGCAGATCATGGAAACTTCGTCAATGAACAGGTAATCCACACCCTCCCACATGGCCATCAAATCACGACGGGCTTTGCTACTCATACCACTAGAGATGCGCCCTAAATTCAACGCGGCATGCAGAGTCATCCCAACAATATTACGAGCTGCAATGCCTGTATAGGATGCCAATCGAAACCGCCTCTCTTGCCCTCGTCTGGTGAAGAAATCGGTAAGTCCATTGATAACTCTAGATTTACCTGTGCCGCCAGGTCCACCCAAAAACATTCTAAGCGGTGCTTCACGTTTATCCAGACTGTGGTCAGCAATTAAACGAAATGCTCTCGCCTGTTCAGAGTTCAAAGTGTAGTCGGAGACGACTTGATCCACAGTCACTGGGAGAACCGTCGGACGAGAAGAAGTAGAACCGGTGCTGTGCACACCGACCACTTCTTGATAGCTGGTATTTGGATTAATCAAAGATGCACGGAAGGCCGAACCGTCCGATAGGACTGCTGCAGCTGCAACTGGAACGGTGTCTGCAATGGAAGATACCTGCACGGAACTCGAAGCACATTTCTTCCAGTGATCTTTACGGGATTTATACGCTTTGGCCCAGGTATGCTCTGCCATGGGATGAGCTTCTTCAACCAGCACATGCGATGCGATATACTCATTATCAACCGGAATAGGATCACCGCCTTACGGTACAGGCTCATCAAACATTCCGCTCAACTCCGCTGCCAGAAGAGTATCAGAGATCTCTGTGGCAGCAGTGGTGAGATGATTGGACTTGGCCTGGGCAATTCGCTCAAGGTGGTCAAGCATTAGGGACTCGTCCTCCTCTGCATACATAGCATCCTCGCTTGTTGCGGCCTTGCGAGCGATATCACGGTTGATACCAGCACGTTTCTGGTTTTGCCTATTGGAGAAGTGAGCATCCCTGCTATCTTTGCACTCATGCAGGATCTGGATATTGTCAATCGCTTCCAGCACAAAATCCGAGCATTCAGAACGAAAGTTCAAATAAGAGACCTCCCAAGACTCCCCCTCGTCACGCAAATCACTCGAATGGCGCCACCACTTGAAGATTATCATCATTAACCTGGCGTGTTTATGCCTTAGTTTCTCCACATCTCGTCTTGGCATCGCCGGTCCAATCGGAACAGGCACCTTTCGAGCAGCAGGTGTGCAGACACGCAATAAATAGGTGCCAGCCTCGATATGGGGGGTCTGCAAGTCAACCTTGGGTCTCAATCTACCGGCATAGCTTAATATATCCCCCTCGTATTCGTCGAGTGTCTCTTCAAGGGAATCTTGAGACGCCGCTGTGTTAGCATTGGCAGAAGTAGTTGAATTTTGTGCCAACACCGAGGCACGGGGACTGGCAGCTTCGTTTCCGTTGGCGTCCTCACCATCGTCATCATCGGCAAGCACATTATCATATTCCCCGTTTTCAGGATCATCATCATCATTATCGTGATGTACACGTTTTGCAGACACCTTTGAGACCTTCTGTATCTGAGCCACAAAATCCCACACAGAGACCCGGTCAAGAGGAGCACCACGATTCTGATAGTCAGATATCTAGTTCGCGGACGGTTGCACGCGACCTGAAGGGCCAAAACGAGAGTAAGTTCATCCTCACTGACTTCGTCTGAAGGCAAGTCAGAAACAACAACATCTGGCTCCTCAATTATGTTACTGTCTTCAATGTTTTCAATGGGTACATTCTCAATGTTTTCGGTGGGTACATCGGTCGTACCAGAAACTAGTACATCACTGGTTACAGAACCCTCAGAAGTGTCTTGACCAACAGCTGGGTCACTTTGTTTCCGGTAGCACTCGGGGCTCGGATCCTCGTCGTTGATGAATTTTTCAAAACCAGTCCAATACAGATTGTTAAATTTATGACTCGTGAAGTGGTCCTCAAAATCCATCAAGTAAGAGACGACCTGCTGTGCTGACAATTCCTGTTTTGCTATCATAGAATGAGCACACTTTTGAAGGAGTCTCTTTGCTCGAGTCCTGATATCATCCTCTTCCGGATCATATTCTCCTAGGCGACCCACAGCAAGTTCAAGAGCTGGATATGCAACATGGGCCTGAAGTTGAGTTTTGGTGATATACTCCGTGATATAGTCAAGGATGTCCTTCGCAGCAGCACCAGATCCTATGAATTTAATATCCATATTACACCGTATGGCCTCTATCATTGTCTCATTGAAGTTGTTGACGAGACCGTCGAGACAGCGCAGGGTAAACTCGCCAGTATCCGGGTCAAACGTGCTTACAGGAACTACGTTTGCATCGTCCAAATTAAAACGACACTCCTTGGGTTCCGGCGGGCCACGCCAATACTTGAAGCATGTCGGATGGTGAGTGTGCGACTGACAGCGTTTAACAAGATTGTGCAAGTCCTTCGACCGCGATAATACAGGATCCTTTATTTTGTCACCAGCGGTCGGTCCCCGGGTTGCACATGGATCGGCCTTCCCCAATTCCGTCTCAAACGCGGGATCCGGGTCAGGAGGAACGGAGTTGGATATGGTATCTTCCAAAAATGCAATCAATCTCTTCTGAAAAGCGAGATCGCCGCCATTTCCCAAGGCCTTTTCTTTGATCTGGTTGGGATTTAAACCTCCTTCCAACCATATAAGCATATGACAGTGCAACGTACCCGTCCTTGAGCCTCAACACAACCATAGTATGCCTTGACGACTCCAAGAATGCCCCCGTCGAGACTGTCGTCTTTCGGATTATAGCCAAGGATGGTCTTTATAAACGCCTTCATGTACACGTTAAAAAATTGTGCAGCAACAGCGGGATTTTTGGCAACAAGGGAGGCCTGATCGAGATATTTAGGTACAGTTTCTGGGCTCATACTATCCAGATCTATTTCATCACCTGCTAGGAATTTTACGAGGGGATTGTATACATCTGCGGGATTAATGGTTATATAAAAGCTGGGCAGGCCCTTCTCAATCATCAAACCTCGAATCTGATTTCGCATAACCAGCTTAGATTGAGACGAGCCCGAAACGTGTGCATCGATAATGTTAACCTCCTTCATGAGCCTCAACACTTGCCGTTCGTCTGCATTATTTGCCGTGGTACTGTCGCCGTTAGCAATTCTCTCGGAACCTATGTGAACAGTCTGAGGCGAGACCGAGGCAAACTGGGCGGCCACATGATCAAAATTAGACCGTTTCACCTTCATGCTAGTACGCAACAGAACCTGACGACGCTGGAGCATATTAAACGCGGTGAATAGAAATGAGTAATGTGTTTGAAATCTGCGGTCTGACAAGTTAAACAAGTGCTTTATGTGGGTGCGCATAGACAAAGGCGTTCTCCGGCGTAAATCTTCGCAGCCGCCGATGCCATATGGGTACGGCGTAGGATAAATCATTGGGAATAAAGACGGATTTTTAAATTCATTTACAGGGTCACAATCATGTGGAATGCCCAGATAGTTGCTGCCAGGAAGGTTCATGTGATCTATCGCAGCCTTTCGCAACTCGTTAGGAGAGGTGTGACCTTCGACATTGGCAACCACTACAGATTCAAAAGGGAATGGTTCTGAGGTAGGAGGATTAACGATATTGGACAGGTCAGGAGCAGTTCGAACCGGCTCGGTTTGAGATCCGGCATCCGGCACGTAAGAGAATGTTGAGGCATCAACACCACTTGAAGGAACAACGTGTTGAATATGGAATGGTAATATGGTTTCGTCAGGCTGACCATCAAATACCCTCGAATTGATTTCAATGTCCTTGTACAGTGGATTATGGGACTTCAACCACTCAAGCGCAGTCAATACCCTTTCCTTGCGGACTGTGAGGGGTTTCGCTTTTTTCTGGAGCCACTCGGATGTAGGGGGAATGGATCCGACGAAAATGACACATATGGGTGTAATCTGGAGCCATTCGGATGTAGGGGGGTTGGATCCATCGAAAATGACACATATGGGTATAATCACCTCTTCGATGGATGGTGGCAGAACCTTGGCAATAGCGGATGGCTTCTGAGGGTACACAATCACATGACCACGGACACCGCGTTGTGTTATGGGTGTAGAATAATCATCCTCCTCTTCAAGTTGAATAATCCAGCACTTGGCTCTGCATCTCGCAATCATTGCTTCCTCAATCATAGTAAGATTGCTCAACTCATCCGGTACAGGCCCCAAAAAGTTGTGATTAGCGAGGGCCAAACGTGGAACTTTTCCGCGAGTCAAGAAGGAGTAGCAATTCTTGCAGGCGGCCAGCACAGGTTCACCAGCTTCTCCGGATTCAAACCCGTCAGGATCAATCAAAGCGCCCTCAAAATCTCCATCATCAAACGGCATAGGAGGTGGAAGGCAGTCTGGGTCGAACCAACTGGTCTGCTCGAGAGGAACGGCTGTCGGTGGTCGGAAGTTATTAGACAGCTCACAAGTTTCATCCATAGTTTCAGTTTCAGCGATATCTATATTAGCATCCACATCATATTCAGGAGGCTGTTGATAATCCGGACAAGTGGAGGCCGTTGCGGAAAGACTATCCACATCATCAATTCCCGGTGAATCATCCACATCCATAATATCAACATCGATAATACTTGGATGGTCCGGATGACGCAACATATTTAAATCAAAGTCGTCCAGCCCCAAAGTTCGTTTATTTCTGACCAAATGTATACCACTACAACTCGCGCAGACGAATGTTGATAGGGCATCCTTAAAAATAGAAGAATTGAAGGCCTCAACGAGCGTTCGCTTCCTATGCGAAGGCAATAATGTCGGCCACTCTGTGTAGAGTTTTTTCAATTCCTGCACCCGCTCCGCATCAGAAGCTGCCTTGTACGAGGACCTAGCCGCTGAAAGGTCGAGCAATTTTTTGCCGTTTCGCAGCCGACGCAGATATCGCTTCAAGTGCTTGCGGAGAGCAGCCTTTCCATCTGACGGGTCAAACGCAACCTTATGCATCTCCAATATGCGTCGGAGCGGTCGCTTCGAAAGCTTTGGCATAACACTGGCAAGAATATTGATCTGGGCTAAATCAAAGTTCACAGTCAGAGAGTCCTCAAATAGAAGTTACATGGAGATTTGCATTATGTTCAGCTGAGGAAGCTAATAGCGATGCACAGCCTAGATGTCTGAAACCAGATTTATGAAGGCCACATTGACCACTTGCGTTGTGATTTGGTTTCGCCAAATTCGTCAGGATTGGCACAGGCTCCCCAAAATTTCCCCAAAATCATCAGGAAACCAGTAACAGGCCTAAAATCGCCTGAAAAACGTCAGGAAAGCCCAAACAGGCCTCAAAATGGCTCAATTTCGTCAGGAAACTCTTTAAAAAGCAGAATATGAGCTGTGCAAGCCTCTGAGACGTCAGGGAGATGGCATTGGAAGTCATTCCAGTGTCTTGAAACACAAGTTCCTCAAATTGTACCTAGTTTGTCAATATTTGAAGGCTGAACATTCTCCCTGGTGCAGAGGTTGATATGTATGGTTTTCGTAGACTTTGTCATTTGGAGGTCCTGTGTTTGAATCTCGATGTAGGCCCTCTTTTTACAGGTAGTTTAAGCGACGATTAATGCGATTATTGACTCATGATTAATCACAGATTAATCTCAGGGCCTCCATCTGCCTCAAGGCCGGGAAGATTAATCAATCCGAGGTTTAATCCTGGATTCACATCTCAATGGCCAATGATTAAGCAAAGCTCCTAGGGCTTCATACAAGGCGGGGATTTTTCCCCCTTTCCAATGTAAGCCGAGGGAGGATTGAATGGCAGGACACGATGGGCGAGGTTGATAACATCTGGGGCCATGACAGCCGTTGAGGACGGGTGAATGCGACAAGGGCGGGAGCTGGTGGGAGTCAGGCAAAATTTGCGGGAGTCTCGTAAAATATTACGGCAATACAAGTAAAAATAAGATATGGCGCTACCAGGTGGGCTCGAAACAGCAGACAAAAAGCACTTTCAGTCCTACGTTCTGGTCACTACCACTGAGCGATCCAATCCTGGTCAGGAAATCTGAACAGGCGCGTCACTATCAGCCAAATTTCGTCAGGATTGCCTACCAGGCATTTCCGTCATTCTGGTGAATTTCGTCAGGATTTGGACCACCCTTGGAGGCCTCAAAACCAAAGAATTCGTCAGGATTTGTATCAGGGTCCCCACCTATTATCCGAGGTCCTATTTCGTCCCGTGCGGCAATAATGTGGACGAGTGGCGCAATTACTCAATTGATAGCTGAAACGACCTAGCGTCGAATTAACACCACATCAGGAATGACTGATTGATTTCAGAACAGACAGAAGCCTTGGATGTATAAAACCAGGGTCGACTTTAGATCGCCACTGAATACCTGAGAGAACAACTCTAGTTGGGGGACAAGTTCAACTTGGCGGAGCCCACATGTCAGTATTTAGACAACCCTGCATTCCAAGGGGGATCAGAGGTCAAGATTAATTCACCAGCTTTCAAGGGAAAAAACCCTGGACAATTCGGCCCGATTTCCGGGCAAAATATAACTATGACTTAACCCTTAAAATGACCAATTTTCAATACTGCTGCTGATGTGCGACCGAGAGTCCTCAGCCGACTCGCAGGCCTTGATCGCCCTTCGGCAGTGTTTGACATAACCTTCGGCCTGTTTATAGCTTAGTTGGCATTCCATCTTGCTTCTCTCGTGATCACCGTCCACAGCCACTCCAGAAGGAGATCGTCCCAGCCGGGTCCACCGTGGGCGTACACCGCGTACCGTTGTCCGCAATCTGGCGGTTGGATAGTGTATACTCCGCCACCGCTCGCCTTACGCCCCTGATGATTTCTGATATTCGGTGGCACCGGTGGAATTCCCCAGGACCCCAACTAGCATAGGTTGTACGCCCCTCGTGATACAGTACCAAAGAGCCTTAGCTTTCTGGATTTGTCTAAATGAGTCACAAGTTTGTATGAAAAAAATTGTCAGAGGAACTGTGCAGTTTGTACAGGGAATAGCGAGGGAGAGATGAAGAAAAGTGGAGCGATGGGTAAAAATGGGAAAGGAAAAATAGAAGGCTATGAATGAGGTCCAAGAACAAGCTTCTCAGAAGCGACGACAAGAATGAAGCAAAAGGTTAGAAATAGAAATAGAAAAACCAAACCCTCGTGTGCGCGATCTTGCTCGCGCGGTGTGGTGCGCGAGCCTGGCGCTTCTGATGGGCCTTCGTAGTCGGATTTGTATATGTTTTTCGGGTGTCATGCGGATGCTGCGGGCGTGGGGAATGGCGGCGCTGCGGTGGCGTAGGGCAACTTTGAGGTCGGGTGAGGAGAAAAGGTCACTGTCAAACTGCACAAGCTCGCGCCGTCCCGTGAAGCCCGCGCTATCTTCCACCATGCACTCAACTGCACCCGCCTCCGCCCCTTCTCACACTCATGCTGCCCTCGCCCAGCGCCGTGCGTGCCTGCTCGGCGTGCTCGGTAGCGTACGTGTCCCGTTCGGCGTGCTACGCGCTGGTAGCGTTTTGGGAACTGCACGCGGCCACACAACGCCGCCTGCGTTTGGCGCATGGTTGCTGTGCTCTCGCCCTCAACCGGGCCGTTTATCTTCGGTGTTCGCGGCTGCATCCCACACCTCACCTAAGGTGAGGTCGATAAGAGGTGCTTATACTTATACATCAGACTCTTCTGTAAATTTATGAATTATATATGTCAACGGGCGCATCTCCGGGTAACCTTGATTGCTTGCTTACACTGAGGCAGGGAATGGGAGGAGCGCTCAAAAGACCCGATGTGTTGCTGACTAAGGTACAACATGTGACTAGTGTCCCCGAACCGCTAAAGAGGTAAGGAAAAAGTGAACGAAGTATAGGGACAGCCACTAAAGAAGTCAGACACAGCCACTAAGGAGACTACTGTGTTTTTTCATTCAATTCAACCAGGGGGGTGACGCGTCCCAAAATACCGATTCGACCACTCGACCACGACGTGGAAGCCTGTAAGGCTCCAACCATTTAGTTTTTGTTTGCAGAAACTAGTAAACTAAACGGAAATGGTTCAAAAACAGTTTTAAACCGTTTAAAACAGTTTGTAAACGGTATTTTGGCAGGGCAATCTGGGATGGGTATATTAGGGTTGTCAAACCATGAATCACGGTCCCCATTGGACCCCAGCCTCTGTCACTAAAATTGCACATTGCCAGTGCCAACAAGAGCAAGACTGAGGTGGCAGGACGAAGGCGGGATCAAGGCGGGACCGTCGGGAGGCAAGGCACGTGTATAATTACTAAATTGGGAAGCATGCGCCTCGATCCTGCCAATCGGACATCTGACAATTCATATCTCGGAACAAAGCAATTCATCTTTGGAATCTTCAATGCTACCTCATCCAAGGAGACGACCGACCATTGTGGTGCTATTTTGTTGACTTCATTCTCAGAAAATACCTGGAGACTAGCTACCTAAATATCAGGCCAGGTCAAATCCTCAATATCTTCTTAAACGACATTCATTTCCCCATCCCCAGGTCAGACAGGATACCTGACGACCTGAAGGGTATGATATCTGTAGCCCAGGAGTTCAACCTCAAATTTACAGCACTCTCAATTGACCGTGATGTCCAACTGGAGATGCCGATATGGAAGCACCCTGCTATCCGCCAACCACCTTATAAAAATACCTGCCTTCGAGATGCAGCAATTTGCCTCAGAAACCAACATGAGGTTCGGACGGTCAAAGACGCCCTCATAATAGCTACGAGGAAAACTACGGTGGCAAGACGGCCACACACAATCAACCCTAGTAGTGGCATTGCCCGTAAAAACTGTGGATGCCCATCTTGCAACAGAGATCGAAATGAACTTGATTGTGTACACCCTGGGAGATGCATCGAGACCGCCCAGACATTGATAGACTGTATAATGCCAAAGTGGAATCCGCTAGCTCCAACGGCTGACCTTTGTGACGAGCTTAAACTGACAGCAGACGAATTGGAAGCTAACCAAGGAGAGATAGAAATTGATAAACCAATGACCTATGATCCAAACTTCAGATTAGCCAGCACCAAGAATGGCTGGCGGATCTTCGCTGGGGATGATTCAATGAATGAGATTCCGGCACGACGACAACTCCGATTGGAGCCAGTCCCTGATCAAATAACAGCCTTTATACATATCAAGCTCCTGCGTGCTGGTCAGTATGATCCTCAAATTATGGCAAGATTCAAAATTGTTTCTGATGAGCTCAATGAGGATGCAACTGTGAACCTCACATTTGATGATCCAACCATAAAAATCAACTTCAGATCAGGGATATTGGGGGCTACCCTCACAGTGCTGCAGAAAATCCCATGCAATGCCCCCTTACTACTATGCTCTTCATCCGACTTTCTGCTCAAAACTTTGATTAAAGAGAGAACAAAATCTGAAAATGACATGTTAGACCCAAGTTTCCTGCTCTTCAAAGCAGTATTTGCAGCGCTGAATGAGCGTGTTGCACGGACACAGTTCAAGCAGACAATGATTACTTTCCCTGTAACCGCAGGCATTCATTCATACCCTCCACTGGAGGTTGATACCCAAATCGATTTGATGTTCAGCTGCCCGGGTATTCTAATCTCACAAGGCTCACAGCGAATCTTTACAAAAGTCATTAAGGGCAGACACTCAGAGCCGTTCAGGAAGGCAACATTTATCAACTTAGATCGTATCCGGTGCTCCGTGCATGAAGTCTCTGATTACACTCCTACCAACGAAATGATTTGGAAATCTATACGTTCCACAAATCTGAGACGACTTCACCGTGAATTATTTTGGAAGTCGATTCACAACATTTTCAGAGTCGGTGACTTCTGGACACACATTGACAATCTTGAAGCTATTGCAGTCTGCCCGACATGTGGTGTCCCGGAGAGCCTTGAACACATTGCGATGGAATGTGATGCCTCAGGGGCAAAATTAATTTGGCAACTGACCGAGGACCTCTGGGCCATGAAATATTCTAACTGGCCCACCCTCAGCTGGGGACTTATCTTGGGTTGCAACCTGGTTAAATTTAAACACTCAAATGGGAAATTGATCCCTGCGATGGGACGATTATTTGCCATTCTGGTATCCACAGCCTGGCACACAATCTGGAACATCCGGAATGATAAGGTTCTAAAGAACCCACACCGTAACATTACAGATGTTGAGATTCACAACCGATGGCTGAAATCTGTGAATTCCGCACTAGGACGAGATCGAATCCTCACCAATAAACTGAAATTTGGTAATCTTGCGCTGAATAAAGATCTTGTCCTAAGAACATGGAGTGGTCTACTAATGAACGAAGCTGCTCTGCCGGATGATTGGACTTACACAGTGGGGGTTTTAGTGGGTATACAGCCATTGACATTGAATGATCCAAGAAATGGGATAGGATAAATTTATTACGGCTGGAGTCCCACACTATGGTACTTGTGCGTAATGGCATTTCCTCCCTGGACAACTTCCCCGGCATTAACTAGATTTATCTGGTAGACCCAGCGGATGACCTTTGGAATGCTTCTGCAGACTGAATTTCATTATCCCAAACGCTCCAAAAAAAAAAAAAAAAAAAAAAAAAAAGACAATTCATATCCTATTATTTTGGTATTGGTTGCATTTAATGAGGGACTTTTAGGGGGCCTGTGAGTATGGGAGCCCACCATTTGACCTATAGCAGGTCGGAGACCCGTTACAACCATTTAAACCATTTATAAATGGTTTGTTTACTGTTTGTCAGGACCCGTAAACTAAACGAAAATAAAAACGGTTTTTACCGTTTGAAAACGTTTATAAACGGAAATGGTTGGAACCTTAGTGGAAGGTGCGTGACACAACCAAAATTTTCAACCACCGGAAAGAAAAATTTAGGTTTTGCACATCGGGGAGGCGATTTTGAGCGATTTTAGAGGGTCTGTGACAGATTTTTCATTCGACCACCAGGGGCGTGACGCGGGACATCCCACCAATATTCGACATCGACCAGGGGGGGGCGTGACATGTGATGGTCGAATTGAATGAAAAAGTACAGAATCTTAAAAGATCGGAGACAAGTAAAATAGGGAGACTTTTAGCCCCTCGGAGGAATTAAAGGAACGAGTATTATGTAAACATAAGTACTCGTAATCTGATGTGCTCTGTCGACGTCATTAGCCGCAGCCACTCTTGCATCGTTCAAGAAGGAAGTTGGGGCTCCACTACTTTATGCCCAGAGCTCTACAAACCAGTTCTTGTCATCTTTCCTTCAGCTCTTCACACTCATTTAATTAATCCTCACCCTCTTTTTCCCTCCCTCTCCACTTCAATTCCCATGGATTCAATGACAAACTCTTTGAACAATCTCTTGGGTGGTCGGGGTGACCGGGGGGCGATTCCAAATGATGTTCTTAAAAGCTGACCAGCACGTGTGGAACAAAGAAGCACTGGCCCCACTAAGAGAAGCAGTCAAGATCTCTGCTACACCACGATCAAGAAATGGGGGTGGCTCTCGTCTGTCCATCTGGTGAAACTCAATTGTCGGCCGTGCAATGCACGCCATGCGAAAGCAGAGACTCAATCCAGGAAAATCCAGAGAAGAAAGCTCCGGGTACTGCCGGAGTGCAAAAGATATATCGTGTAGACTCATTGGCAGCACTATGGAGCTGGCGAAGTATGAATTTCAACCTGAATTAGGTTGAATAAGCACTTTCAACCTATACTTGGTTGATCATAGGTTGAATCGATTCATCCTATAGTATAGGATGATTTTTAACCTTTAAGTTTCAACCTATCCTTGGCTGTTATTCGTGTGGCCCCTCCTGGGGCTGTCCGTGGCTGGAAATCAACCTATGTAGAAATCAACCTATATTAGGATGAAAAGTCGCAGATCTCTATAGAACGTCAAAATCCCACTTCAGTATGAGCGGTGCGGTATGTTCACTCCATTTCTAGTGCTTACAGGGTATCTAATCCTCCTCTTCACCCACCCACTCTGCCTGCGCAAGAACACCACTTCGGTCTATGATTGCCCACTCATTGCTCACATCCTTCACGCGCCCAACCAGTGCTTGGACTGAAGTTATATCAATGACATCCAGGGATCCTTCCCGCGAGTAAAAGTGAATATCAAGACCTGTGAGGTCCCTGTCGTCAGGCTGCAGAACGCAAGTGCGAATCGCAGCAAGGATATATGTGGTTGATCGATCGATCCCTAGTGCAGGGCAGGCTCGAGGGAAATGAACCCGATAAATGCGCGTCAGCTGCCCATAGAATGTTTGAAGCTCGAAATCTTCACGGAGATTCCGGAACCTGGTGTTCCGGTCAACCAACATCTCATACTAATGATGGTGTGAGTTCTGTGTACAGGTAAAAAGTTCAAAACACGAACCCGGACATAAGTCGCATCTCGACTGTCTTCCGTGAAGTTACAAAGTGAATGTGACCACATTGTGTCCCCAGCGTCGGAGTCTGTGCGTCGTACCTTGCCCCATTCCTCCACGAGCGCGTCTTTAAGGACAGCAGTGACTTGCCCCAACTTGGGTCTAGTCTTCTGCCGGTGAAAGGTAAAAAAAAGTAAATTTAAAGGCAAGGGCTGCCGTAGTAAATAGTGAGTCAGAACCAACTGCGTAGGCAGCTCACATAATGGGTCGACTTGTACCAAGGGCAATGCACGTTAGAACATGTGTCATCGAGCCGCCACTTCATGTTAGCCAAAGCGGTCCGTGGAACTCCGACAGTACCGTTGTCGTCCATATTTCTGCTGAATCCGCCCCAACAAAAAACCCCTATGCCACGGAGGCCCTGGATCTGACGCCAAATAGCGGGACAGTTCCATCCACAGGAACGGCTCCAACTCATAGTTGATAGATTGCGGTGATAGCCACGCTCGCCGAGCTCGATGCAACGCTGGATGGTGAGCCGGTTCCATGCTTCAAGAGCCCGGCGCTGCATCAGAAGGTCGGGATACAAGACGCAGATCGTTGAACTTGTAGCGATCATCAGAAATGATGATGTATTAAATCGCTGGTTGACAGCAGGGAAGAGAAAAAATGTACCCATCGTTGTGGATGCTGCAGTGGCCGGTGTGATAAGGCACTCGTCAATGCTCTCTGAAAGCATTATGGGGTGGTCCTGACAAATGTCAGATCAGAGACAGAGCAGAGCGGGATGGAGGGTGGCAAAACTTACGACCAAACAAGACTCATACTCCAAGTGCGAGGTGGTTACCGTTTTGTATGCTCGCGAAATGCCACGCTGGTGAGTGCAAGTGGGGAACTGAAGACGAGCAAAGAACTCTTCCCATGGCCCAACCTGGCCGAGCGGCGTATAAATGTTGAGATTCGAGGGAACCCATTCCTCAACATCGTCTATCGGAGGGGCGAGGACGTAGGCGAGGGTTGATCCGGCGATGGCAGATTCGGTAGCCTCAAGAACATCGAAGAAGGTTTTGATGTTGTCGTGGCCAACGAAAAGTCTAATCATGGCGACGAGTCGAATCCGATACAGAGTTTTGACCAGCTCACGAAATAATTGTGAGGTGTGACTCAGCGCAATAAGTGTCGAAAGCGTGCAGACGTCCATCATGTGGTATAGGATCAACTCGTTGCAAGCCAGGAACTTGGACGTATTGATGTGCCTGTCGCGATTAAACTCAGTCGCGAAGATGAAGATGAAGAATCAAATACTTACGATGCTGTGGAACGTAGATTATATTGACGATCCATCCGTTCACGTTTAGCCTTGCGCTGAGCTTTCATTTTTTTTGTGGTTGTGGCCTTTTGCCATCGTCCTAGGTGGGTATTATCAATTAGACGAGCACGAGACAAGAGGTAAATCTGACGTGCCAGGACTGTCAGTACGTCAATTTCGATGTCGATAATCAGGTAGGTAAACGGGTAGAGTCAGGGGGGAACGAATCCACTGTGAGTCTCTCAATGTTCATGTTGTGCACATTGGGAGCTTGGAACGACGGCACCCAGCACTCCGTGAAAAGATCGTTCACAGATGCTGGCTTCAAGACACCATAGTCCATGGGTACAGGCACCACTCGTTGTGAATCACAGTTGGTTCCGTAGAAATACCCATATTGGAAGCTGGGAAAAGCCTTGCATTTCTAATTTCAGAGACCCGGAATATTGAACGGAGAAGGACGCACAGGGACTGCTGTTTTCAGGATGAAACCTAGGTCAACAACATCGTCTTCAGTTTGTGGGGTCTCGTCCACCCTGGCCAAGGACACTGATATTGTCAGTACAGCCAGCCGTCGTCAGAGAGAGAAAGACATACTGGTACGTCGAGAGCAGACGACGGGAAATGGATGACTGGAGAATATAGAGAAAGGATGACAGAGAAAAAGAACTTATGGCCGCACCCTCATAGGCTATAGTCTGGCGGCAGTGGTCTGATTTCACTTGAAACAATAGATCAGCATCCCCTTTGCGACCCAGACCTGGGGCTTACCTCTCGGGACTTGACTTCGCACGGCAAATAGCCGATTAGTGCACTAGCTTCAATCAGACAGAACACATTAGTCCGAATACAGAAGCAACGGTAGTGATACTGATCGAATTTTACGACACCGGCAAATCATGGAGTGCTTTCCCATTGCAGATATTTAATTACGACAAATAGCCGATTAGTGCACTAGCTTCAATCAGACAGAACACGTTAGTCCGAATACAGAAGCAACGGTAGTGATACTAATCGAATTTTACGACACCGGCAAATCATGGAGTTCTTTCCCATTGCAGATATTTAATTACGACACCGGCAGATCAGCTTGGCTTGCCTTCCATTATAGATAGCCGATTGAACAACAACAAGAGCGCACATACCTTATTGCACTCGTGTGAATTGCGGATTATGGTGCCATTTTAGTGCCATGTTAGTCGCACACTGGGAATAGCAACTGGGTATGAGTCGAAGTACAATACAACTCTTGGTTTTATTTTGGGAATTGGATAGGACCGGTTGGATTGAAGTCGACAAGTCACAAGTCTCATAAGTACCAAGGCACATCGGCAAATTTAAATTCAATTCAAATTCAAACACGCTGTAACGACAGTGGAACAGTAAGGACAGGACACTGGAGTCAGTCATGACAGTTGAACACGGTAAGGACAGGATGCGTGATACTTGATAACGCGATAATGCTTGCAAAGGTATGGAAATGAAGTCTACTTGCGCGAACGACGGGACTTCTTGTTCTCGGGAAGTTCATCTCTCTTGTTCTCGGGAAGTTCATCTCCGCCGTCCGTGACAACCGCCTTCTTGGGAGAGGAACGAGGGGTGACCGTGAAACTTGCAGAACAGAAAGGCATTAGATCCTTCATAAGAGAGACGGAAAACAAAGGTACCTATTGAACCCGGTGCTGGACCTTCCAGGTGTGGATGGGCCTGCTGTGGTCGGCCCATCTTCCATGGTGCGAGGAACGGGTCGGTTCCGAGTTTGGACGGCAAAGTCGGATTCATCCAGAACACGTATGGTGTGTGCGTTGAGCTGGAACATCTAATGCACCAATGTTAAACACACGGCTCAGACAGACCAAGAGAAAGAAAACGAACCTTACGATCACGGCTGCGATCGGCACCAGCATCCTTGAAGGTGAAGATATGGATCGAGACCAAAGCAATAATCAGCGACCCCGGGCGCAGGGCCTCATACTGCTTCCAAGGCGGGATAAGCTTGTTGTCCGCGTCACGAATATCCAGCTGGACAAGCTTGGCGTTGACGAGCGAAAAATAGTCACCACCAAAATCCTCGAGTACACGAGGGTCGTAAAATGCACCGAGTTTGACCTCGTCGTCTGGTGGGTAAATTCAGTGACTAGAAGGAGTCTGAGTCTATGACTTGCGACTTACCCGAGGGATACTTGATTTTTGAATCGTTGTTGTCCTCGACAGCGGAAGTTGTCGCCTCGATGGGTTCACCATCTTCGTCGTCCTGAACTCCGAATTTGCGTTTGACACGTTGGACCCGCTTAGGAGTTGCAATGATCTTTGCTCCTCCAGCGGCGGCCGGAATCTGAATAGAAGTAAAACATAAGTAAAAGGTAATCAGCAAGTACAGTAAAAAGATGTCTAACTCACTCTGTATTTTTTCATAGTGGTGATCGTAAGGAGGTCCTTACAATCCATGTCGGTACGGCTAGAGCGAAGACACGATCGGTAGTTTGGGCTCTGGATTTTAAAAGTGAGTATTAAGCGGGGGGGGGGGGGGTGAATCAAGATATCTACAAAGCCGTGTGCCTCGTCGGTGGCAATCTCAGTGTTTTCGATGTCCTGGAGCAGAGCGGTCTGGTTTTCGTACTGATTATGCATTTCGAGGTCCGAATGGGTGGGAGCGCGAAGCACTAGCACATCTTTGATTTTCGACTTGTCATCGACAGGCTTGAACTGAAGACACAATGGTGAGCAGAGTAATGAGGAAGGAAAGACAATTGAATCGAACCGGTTCACCATCTCGACCGTCATAGTGGTTTCCGTGCGCTCTGACTAATGTTCCAAAAGTCGGTTCAGCAATCTCCCCTAATAAATGCATGAGAAGAAGCAAAAATGAGGAGGGACGGAAACAAACCGATGATCGCTGCACGGTACTCATTAGCGTCTTTGCGAGGGGAGTCTGTGAAGACAACATTTTTCGCCCAATCTTGACCTTTGAAGATGTCGGGGGGGGGGTGATTTTGTGCCGATGTACTCGATGTTGGCGAGGGCGTTGGGAAGTTCTTTCATTTGCTCCAGAGCAGACGCATAGAGGCCAGATTCCGCACGCTCTATAAAACATTTGTTTCGGAGCTCAATTACAGAGATATCATCGGGAGCAGGGGAAGCCATGGTCGGGGGCGAGTAACAAGAGTGACGAGAGCGGGATAGAGGTTGTTGAAAATATTAGTTGGAGGTGGGAGAGAAAATTCAAATAGAGGGCGCCGATATTAGTAGAACCGGAGGCTTGCGAACCTGATCGATCCAATCAGAAACGGTGAAACAGAAAGGGCTCAAATGGGGTGCAATTCGTCAATGTCCGACCGATCGGAGACGGCTGCGTGTGTTGCGGACCTGGCACAGTCGACTCAATTTGCCCAGCAGACAGAGAAAGAAAAAAAGGAAAAAAGCGCACAGAGATAACATAATTCCTCCATTTAGCTTAGTGCAGATTACAGCAAGGAAGCGCTGAGCGCTCCGGCGGTTTTCTGCTGCATTGTTGCGTTGATGCGTACTGGATGTGTGATTGAAAGAACGAGGAATAAAAGCGACTAGGAACTGAGCATCCCGACACAGGGTCCGTCTCGTTTCTTCAAACACATCTGGAACTCACGCATCACCGCGCCGCGCGTTGTCGCTGCCACGATTCAGCGCCCGCGGTGCATTCAGTCGGGTAACAAGGACAAGAAAAACCTAGGAACTGAACAATTAAGCAGGGTCATTATTTTTCAAAATAAAATTAGGAAGTACCTCCGAAGCATCCGCTCCTATCACATCGCATCATCGCCCAGGGCCCCCGCAATGCATTCAGTCGGGTAAAAAGAACAAGAAAAACCTAGGAACTGAGCAATTGAGCACGGTCATTATGTTTCAAAATAAAATGGGAAGTACCTCCGAAGCATCCGCTCCCATCGCATCGCATCATCGCCCAGCGCCCCCGCAATCAAGTCGGGTAACAAGAACAAAAACCTAGGAGCTGAGCAATTAAGCAGGGTCATTATTTTCCAAAATAAAATGAGGAAGTACCTCCGAAGCATCCGCTCCCATCACATCATCGACACAGTCGCCGTGGGTTGTTGCCGCCGATGCCTACGCATACAGTCGGGTCGTTAGGAAGGCTCAGAGCAATCAAGCAGGGTCATTTATTTCCAAAATAAAAAGGAAGTATCATACCTCCACTGAAGCACCTGTGGGGACATTGGGCATCACGTCACAGTCGCAGAGTCGCCGCATCACATCGAATCTATCGAATCCATGTCGCCGACTCCATGGCGCGCTCCCGGTGACATGCAGCAGGTCATTGGGTCATTACAGCAGGCAGAAACAGGGTCAATCTCTTTCAAAACTCCGAAACAATCGTGCGAGCAAGAGAGAAATTGGCGAGTCCGCAAGAAGAGAATACCAAGAGAATAAGAGTGGTCGAAGCTCAACATAGATCCAACGAGCGGAGACAAGCGCGAACTGGATCAGGTCGCAGATATCCAGATGTAAAGGCGTTAGGGAATTAGTTCCGGAAGAATGAGTAGACGCGGCGGTGGTGGCAGCGATCGTCACGTGCCTCACAATTCAAACTCAGAATTATAAGAGACAAAGCACCAGTCCTGCGCTGACAGGCAGGAGCTCTAGAAAAAAGGCTGTAAATTGTGTTTAAAAAGGAAGGATCTTAACTGCATTCTTCGAAATACCACAAGTGGAACCCCCCGATTCCGTGCCCGCAAAATCACAGTTGAGATTCCGATATTGACTCCGATGATACACCGTGATGGCACGTATTCTGATGGAAAAAAATGATAATTTGTGCTCTTACATCACTATACGAGAATCGCAAGGCGATAACAGTAACAGTAACAGCGGTAAAAGTAAATGGCAAGTAAGTAAACGACAAAAACTCGAAGGAATCCTTGATACTCGACATGTTAAGTCACGAGGCAACGATTTTGGCGTCAAGAGCATTAATGGTGTAGACCTAATATGAGTTCAAAAATGACGCCACCAGCGCAGCAAGAAAGAAGAGTGGACTCACTCTGACGCTGTGATGGGAGATTCCGGTCTGGCGGAGGTTGAGAGCGTGGAGTATTTGGTCGGGCTCGGCAGGAGCATTAGTGTAGTTGATAGCCGAGCACAGCCTCAAGGAAGCCTTTGCTCTGGCGTCTTCGTGGATCCCTGCCTGCGCTTCTCTGATCTGCCCGTCTCCATCTGGTGATAAGAGTGCGACCGAACCTCACTGCCATTCCGCTCCTGAACCCGACTCCCGCTTCCCGCTTCCCGCTTCCTGTTCACCCGCTTCCCGCACCGTGGCACGTACCCCGAGGCCGCAAACCACTAAAAAGTCCTTCTCCTGCTCTAAACCCTGGCCTACTACCCCGAACAACATCCGAACGGTCTATTCTTCCGCCGGAATCTCGTTGTAGACCCCAACGCTTCGTTTACCGTCAGCTACTCGCCAAACCGCAGCTTGTCCCCGAGCACACCCAGCACCCTGTCCTCCGACGAATTAGGCCCGTGACGCCCCGCCGACTTCGAAGAATCCCCACGTTACACCACCCCTGTATCCCTGTATCCCTGGCAGCCATCTCCGCTCCCCCTTCCCAACCAAAAAGCCCTCCTCCTGTTCCTGACGACGACGCTGACATGGCGAATACCTCCGACAAAATGTTCTACGGAGATGGGCGGCTCGGCGACTGGAATCCCCCGGGATATCTTAAAAAAGTTAAGCGCAGCTTCGTCGGGAAGGCTAATGTCGCAGAGGCCGACAAGGTCGCGATGTTCGAGTTGTCGCTGGCCTCGGGCAGCGTGGCCGAGGCTTGGTACGATGCGCTCAATGGCGCGCAGCTGGTGTCGTGGGCCACGCTCGATGCGGCCTTTAACACGAAGTGGCCGAAGGAGGTGCTGGAGGAGAAGACGGCGCAGGAGATGTCGGAGGAGATGTTGGAGCTCGAGCTGCCAGAGGATGAGATGGGAAGAGGATTGAGGTCGATGGAATATCGATGTACGGCCACATTCGCTGGACGAAGCGGATGGCCGTCCTGTCGGAGAAGGATACGACGGGTTCATGATTCCGTTGGTGCGCAAGAAACTTCCACAGGCGATGCGCGAGCTGGTTGGCAACCCAGTACAAGACGTGGCCGACGTTCCTTAAAGCTATTGCTGACGTTTCGGTCCCCGACCTCCAGGAAGCCATGGAGAAGGAGAAGCGCCTTCGCTCCTTCGACACCGCGCTGAACTCCTCGCCCACGGCACCACGCGACCGCCTCGCGAAAACTACGATATACTGCGCCCCGCCCTCGCGAAACTACGATATCCGTGCAGCCATTCCCCACTCGCATGTATGTCCCAACACCCACAGCATCACCTTCCATTCGTCGAGTTCAGCCGCCCACCAATCCATTCCGCTCGAGCGCGCCCATCCATCCAAGCAATCTATTCGCTCAGGGTCGCACCCCGGCTCGGTTCCCGCCCACGACCCCGACCAGATTCGTTCCCACCACGGAACGCCTCCGATCCTAGAGCGAAATATGCTTCCACACCATCCCAATACGCCAGCGGGTCTCGCCGGTACGCTCAGCAGGTGACGGCATACACGCCCGTTACGGTCAATCCCCGCCCAACGAATACCGACCATACCCCCTGACGCCTGGTACCCAGCCACTCGATTCTGGTGCGTGCTTCAGCTGCGCTCAGCTCGGCCACATGGCGAAGGATCGCGAGGGCAATACGACCTGCCCGAACCCCACCACCCTCCCCGAAGCCGAGTGTAAGTGGAGGAATATTGCGTCCTACATCTATCGCACCGGCCGAGGCCCCGCTTCCCCTGCACCAGCAGATATGCCGCTTCGTTTCCCCGATGCAGCCGTTCTACGACCCCAACCACTCACTCTTACTACACCCTCGATTACGGCGACCACGATTACACCTACGAGTACGCCGAGGAGCAGGGAAAAGGCCCGGGGTCGTCGGAGTAGAGACTGCAGCTCTACCGACGACCCCCAGTATCTGAAACTGCAAAGATTTCCGCTTGTCCCCGTGCGCGACGCGGCTACGCCCGGGGACATCGACTCAATGCCCGACGCCAAGTGTACCCCGACGAGCGGGGAAGGAGCTATACCTATCGTTGACGAGGTTATCCCAGACACACCTATGTACTCCAAACTTCCCTCAATCAAGATTTTTTGACCTGTACGGCGTCGGCGGCGAGGGGCGAGAGAAGAGTTCAGTTCCGTTCATCCAAAACATCGACTTGGTGGCCCTCGAGGAGAAGTGGTGCGGATGAGGAGTGTTGTGGACGATGGAGCGATGGTCTCGGCCATCCGATTCGAAGGTCTACGAGAAAAATCAAGCACAGATTATCACCGCCTGAACCATCAGCTCGTGCGCTTCGCATGGCAGATGGGCGGGTCATTCGCTCTATTGAATTTGGACAGGGCCAGTAACTTTGGGAGGGAAGACGCACAACGGTTGTTTCGAAATCTTCAACAGTGGAGGAGCATGGGCCCTTCTCTTTGGGAAACCGCTGCTCAAGACATTTGACGCTCTGCACGAGTACGATCCGGACGTTCTGCACCTACGTGGTGGCGGAGACTGGGTTACGCTCACCAACCAATTCTTCAATGTTTCTGGTACCCCTTCGAGCTCGCTCGTCGGGCTCGCTACAGACATCAAACAGCGCACAAACTTTCGGGGGGTCAATGTGCGTCCCCCTCGAGGCGAGTCCCCTCTCTCAATACCATACCCGAAGAACACGATTACCAGCTGGATCAGTTAGCATCCGTGGAACGGCAACATCTTGGTCGGAGAGCGCGTCGGCGTGAGTCAAAAGCCCGTGCAGCCAGGCAACAGGAAACAGCGAGGGAACATGAACGGGGGGATGATGCGCCCCCCACGAGGCAAGTCTCCAACGAGAATTCCACCATTGACTTGGAACGGATTGACGAGTTCACGACGAGGGAGTTGCCCGACACTGTAAGAGGATTCTATGCACGGAACAGTGCCGGGGTTGAAGAAGGTCAGATTCGAGGGTGTTGAAACACGGGGGATAGTGCACCCCCCGCGAGGCGAGTCTCCGGCATTAATCTCGCACGCGACCTAGCACAGGATGACCAGCTGCATTCTTTTATACCAGCGCACACTCAACCGTTGACCAGCACGGGGTTCCGCGGAAAACCCGCGAGGAGCGAGCTTTATGGCGGGCTTCTCACCCGGATTTTCCAACGAACAGAATCAAAAGGCATTTCGACACGACCTGCTGAAGGATCGGAGGCGTCAAGAGAGGAGGAGCGAAAAAACGTGATAAATCGCGTGGACGCAATGGGGGATGAGAGTTCCCCACGAGGAAGTCCCGCCACACATGACCGCCGAATTCACGATGCAAAATGTTGATCCTCGGTTCACAGTACCGCAGAGCCAAGACGCAACCCACAGAGGATTGGAGCAATCTTTGGACCCTGGATAATGCAGCTGGTCCCGGTGGGATCACCCCGGGTGTGAGCAGCCCTCAATGCCGGATATCACTGATCCCTCTGTTCTGACGCGCAAAACCGACCCCATTCCTACCCGCCCGTGTTGACGCATTATGGCCGAGATAAAGATTGGCTCAGATCTCAGCGCCACAGAGCATGAGAAGTTGGACCAGACGTTACGGTCCTTCGCCGACTGTTTCGCGCTCTCGGATGAGCGAGGTGATTGCGGTCGAGGGTGCAGAGCACAAGTTGAACATTCCAGATCGCGACAACGCCAAATTCCGAACCAATCCTCACCAACGGCAGCTCAGTACTCCGCAGCGAATCTACGTCAACAACGCCATTGACAAGATGCTCCAGGCCGACATCATAGCGCCCATAGATCACCGAGACGTCAAATGTTGCGGGGCAACCACTCTTGCGAAAAAAGCGCACGAGGGAGCGGGGCTCACCCTGGAGCAGCTGCAGCACCAGGTGAACGACGAGTGCATCGCTAACGGTTTCCCGGCGGCGTTTGAGAACCTTCCGCCACGGGAGCCAGTTGCCAGCAATGATAGCAGCCCGGACCAGCCGAAATGGCGAATCTGCCAAGAGTTCAACGACCTGAACAAGGTCACTGAGGTACCGCCGATGCCCCAAGGCGATATCCGGTTGAAACAGCAGCGCCTCAGTGGCCACCGATGGCTCAACATGTTCGACTTCGCTTCAGGCTTCTACGCGTGCGCGATTACGGAGGAAGACCAACCATACATCTGCTTCTATGTCGAGGGGCGGGTTTCTTCAAGTATTTGCGCATGCCCTTTGGTCTAACAGGTGCCCCATCAACGTTCGCGCAGTTGACAGCTGACGCGCTGGGTGACTTGGTCGGCACCCTGTTCGAGCTTTTCGTCGATGACGGAGGGATGGCTGGCGACGATTTTGACACCATGCTGCAGAACACGGTTATGCTCCTCACCCGAGTACGCGAAAAGAAACTCTCCCTCTCCGCGTCCAAATCTGGATTCTTCCTGTCAAGCGCCGTCTTTGCGGGGGGCGCATTAGCAAGGATGGTATTGCCCCAGACCTATCGAAACTCACCGCAATCGTCAACTGGGAGCGTCCCACTGATATTCAAAATCTCAGCTCTTTCACAGGACTGACCGGTTACTTCCGCACCCTCATCAAAGGCTACGCTGCGATCGCGCAACCACTAACTGACCTCAGCCGCAACGTTCAGGTTCCCCAATCAAAGGGGAAGCACGCCTATCGACGGGCGATGAAGAGTTTTTCCTTGAAGGAGCTTTGGAAGCCGCAGCACACCCACGCGTTCCTACGTTTGAAGGTAGCGCTCACAACCCGCCCCGTTTTGAAGGGCCCCAAGTTCGATGGCACGCCATTCATCGTCACAACCGATGGTTGCAAACAAGGGCTCGCTGGAATGTGCTCCCAGCGTTTTACAACAATCAGTGCTAACGGAAAAGAAATCGTCAAGATACACCCTGTTGCGTTCGCATCGAAACGTACCTCAGCGTCCGAAGAGAAGTACAAACCATTCCTCCTTGAATTTGCAGCGCTCAAATTCAGTCTCGACAAATTCTCTGACTTTGTCTGGGGATTTCCTGTCGAGCTGGAAACCGACTGTCGCGCGTTGCGGGACCACCTTACCAACGACAAGTTGAATTCGACGCATTCCCGCTGGCGCGACGGAATCCTCGACCACCACATCGTGGATGTTCGCCATCGGCCGGGCCGCCTCAATCCCGTGGCTGACGGCTTGAGCCGCCAGTACATAGGAAGGAGGTCCGCGCTGGTGATGGGCATGAGTGGACGGTTAGCGGACTGGGAGGTACGCACCGGGTTGTCACACGACATCTTCACAGTTAGCGAGGCGGTTGAAACGTTGGAGCACGCCGCCATGCGCGAACGCTTCAAGGACGAGCGGATATTTCTGGAAGTCGTCGAGGCGCTGTGCGAACTTGACCACGGTAAAAGTTTGCGCGAACGCAAGCGAGCGCGTCATCGAGCGATGGGGTATATGATCGAGGACGGCAAGTTGTGGCGTGTTGCGAGCGGGAAGTCGGTGCGTGCTGAAGCGCGGGTCGTCGAATGTGTACCGAAGGCGGAGGCAAAAGAGATGGCATGGCAGACTCACCGAAACCAGGGCCACTTCGGCCGCGATATGATCAAGGTCCAACTAATGACCAAGATCTATAGCTCCCAACTCGACAAGTCAATCACGGAGGCGATTACCGGGTGCGGTCGCTGCGACACTCCTTGGGTTCAGGGCGCCCCTCGCCAATATTTGTAGCATGTTGGATGGTGAGTGGTACTGACACCATTTAACCAACTTGTGTAAGTCTTTTTCACGAGACACAGCTTCGTCCCGGTTTTTATCATCCTTGGTCGGGCCTCTAGTTGAACAAGGATCAAAGTCACCTAGCTCAGCTTGAAAGGAGATATCCGGGTCGGGAGGGACAGCGTTCGATATGGTATCATCTAGGAACTCAATCAATCTCTTCTGGAACTCCAAGTCACTTCCATCTTTCAAAATCCTGTCCTTGATTTGATTAGGGTTCAAACCGCCTTCCACCCATATCAACATATGACAGTGCAGAGTTCCACGTCCCTGCGCTTCGACACACCCATAGTACGCTTTAACAACACCGAGGATGCCGCCACTTAGATCTTCATCTCCGGGTCATAACCTAGAATAGTAGAAATAAAGGCCTTCATGTACAAGTTGAAAAATTGCGCAGCCAGAGCAGAATTTTTGGCTACGACACAAGCCTGATCGAAATACTTTGGGACAGTGTCTGCGGTCATAGCATCAAGATCGATCTCATCCCCAGCGAGGAATTTCACCAGGGGGTTGAAAACATCGGCAGGATTGATCGTAATGTAAAAACTCGGAAGGCCTTTGTCAATCATGAGCCCCCGAATCTGATTGCGCATTACCAGTTTAGACTGGGACGATCCCGCAACATGAGCATTGATGACATTCACCTGTTTCATAAGGTTCAATACTTTGCGCTCCTCGGCACTATTGGCCGTGATGCTGTCTCCATTTGCAATGCGTTCGGAAACGATGTGGACTGTCTCGGGAGAAACCGTGGCGAACCCTGCTGCGACATGGTCAAAATTGGAGCGCTTGACCTTCATACTGGTCCGCAAAAGCACCTCTCGACGCTGAAGCATATTGAAGGCTGTGAACAAGAAGGAGTAATGTGTCTGAAACCTCCGATCCGCAAGGTTGAACATATGCTTGATGTGAGTACGCATTGACAGCGGAGTTCTACGTCTTTTGTCTTTGCAGCCCCCAATCCCGTACGGAAATAGTGTAGGATAAATCATCGGAAACAAAGAAGGATTATTAAACTCATTTACAGGATCCTTATCATGTGGAATCCCAACGTAGTTCTTACCAGGTAGCTTCATATGCTCAACCGCAGCTGTTTGCAATTCGTTAGGAGAGGTATGTCCCTCTACATTTGCAACCATGACAGATTCGAACGGAATAGGTTCAGATGCAGGTGGGTTCAGAATATCGGAGAGAGAAGGACATTCGGCACGGGCGGGCGTGTTTACGGATGCGGCAGGTTCCGAGGAACCAGTGCTGGGAATATATGAAGACGTCGATGCATCTATTCCACTGGACGGCACTACATGTTGAATGTGGAAGGGAAAGATGGTCTCTGCGGGCTGGCCGTCAAATACATTAGCATTAATCTCAATGTCCTTATACAGGGGATTATGTCGCTGCAGCCATGCAAGAGCATTCAGCACCTTTTCCTTGCGGACTGTCAACGGCTTCGCTTTTTTCTGAAGCCACTCCGGTGTGGGTGGACTCGAACCCACAAATATTACACAGATTGGAGTAATAACCTCGTCGATCGACGGTGGAAGAATTTTGGCAATCGCAGAAGGCTTTGCGGGTAAACTATGACATGGCCACGTACTCCTCGTTGAATCATTGGATTCGAGTAGTCATCCTCCACTTTGAGCTGAATTATCCAGCATTTTGCTCTGCATCTAGCTATCATAGCCTCCTCGATGACAGTGAGACCGGTGAGTTCTGCGGGCACCGGTCCCAAAAAATTATGGTTGGAAAGCGCCAATCTCGGAACTTTATTGCGTTTCAGAAAAGAGTAACAGTTCTTACAGGTAGCGAGAACAGGCTCCCCCGCCTCGCCCGACTCAATGCCATCGGGATCCACCAATGCACCGTCAAAATCACCGGAATCAAATGGCATAGGCGGAGGTGCACAAGCAGGGTCTAACCAAGGTGCTCGAGACGAGCCCGGAATGCCTTCTTCACTAGCATCCACAATATCTGCAGCATCTACGAGTAGAGGGGAAACAGGCATGTCCAATTCAGAGCCCGAAACGCCAGTCATCGGAGCATCAGGGTCCCCGTCCATATCAAAATCCATATCAACATCCACATCGCAGTCTTGCCTGGGCTCATCAACATCATCGTCAAGATCCATATCGACACTAGTCTCAACATGATTATCTGAGCTGGTCTCAACATTCTCGGAGGTAGCAGATGCTATTTGGTCTTTGGTCTCCGAAGAATCAAATAGAGAAGGATGATCCGGTCGGCGTAGCAAGTTCAGATCGAATTCCTCCAATCCCAAAGTCCTCTTGTTCTTCACAAAACTTCTACCAGAACAAGCGGCGCAAACGAACGTCGCAAGTGCATCTTTTGAAATGGCAGCATTTAAAGCCTCGACAAGTAACCGCTTCCTGTTGGAAGGTATTAATGTCGGCCAGTCCGCATGCAAGGACGCTAGCTCCTTTTTACGGCCTAATTCTCTTAGCGATCTCTCTGCACACCTGTTTAACGACCGGTCCATCAATTTTTTGCCGTGGCGCAAGCGGTGCACGTAGCATTTTAAACTTCTCCGCAGAACAGCCGTTCCATCGGAGGACGTGAATTCGACCTTGTGCATTTCCAGTATGCGTCTGAGAGGACGTTTGCGGAGCTTATGCATCACACTGGCCAAAAGGTTAATCTGGGCTAGATCGTAATTTACGGAAGAAGAAGCTTCAAGATCCATTGCCGACACATGCAAGTTCAGGTTGGTTGCAGCGGACAATGCCAACAATGATGCGCAGCCGAGGTGTCTAAACCCAGATCTGTGATATCTTGTCCCTCCCAACGTCCAACGTGAAACGAGCGATATCAAGCCCATGCAAAGCACCCAAAGACACTAAGGCCGGCCGCCACATCTGTTCCACACCGTCAAATATGGCATTCAAGGGGTTAGAAACATTGTGAACGTCAAGAAGACGGGTGCGTTGACGTGCGAGGACGACACTCAGTTCGGCGGGGTCAGTGTTCAGTGCACCCGATACAACATCAATTTGTGAGGACGATAAACTGGCCGAAATTAGAACGCTATAAGCTGCATGGCTCATGTGACTAGGAGAGGCAAAGTCAGAGGCTAGGGAGAGACATCCAAGATGAGAGAGGGCAGGAGAGCCATTGGGAAGCTTCGTTGCGCACATTCCAGACATGAGATGAAAAACAAGTGCGTGTCTTGCCTGAACGACGTTCAGACCTCGAGACGGAATACCATGATGATCCAGGTGGGCATAAACACAATACGAATCTCCATCAATGATATTTCGCAATGGATCGGAGGAAGTAAAAAGGACATCAATTGAGGACGAGCTTACAAAAGGGGACACTGGTCCACTAGCAAGACGGACAGTGGAAGGACCAGCGGCACAATGATTGTTGTAAGGCACAGGATGATATCCGCCATGCGCGTGCGCATGGCCGTCACGTGCGAACACATGACCATGAAGCGCGTACGCATCATTATTATTGTATTGAGTAGTTACAGGTTTGTATGAGGGAGAGGTAGACCCTGGACCGACGGCTGACGCCAGCGATCTGAGCGCTGGCGGAATAAGCGGGAATAGATAAGACATCAATTAATAATGGGGTAATATCTATACTCACAGGCAATAAGTGGAAACCTGCCGACCATAGCAGTGGAGACAGCAGCAATACCAGGAGGGGCTAAGGCGAGAATCAGATAGGAGAGAAGGTAGGGGAAAAAAATGAGAACACACAAGGGGACTCGGACGGAGCAGTAGCCATCGCACCCAGGGAAACATCCGACGAATCATGGCCTGACAGAGAGGTCAAATCAAGTGGCGGAAGGACGAGCAAACGGAAAAAGAATATGAAAAAATACGACTCACGGGGTGGATCAGCACGCAGATGTGTTACAACGTCGAAACCGTGTGCAGGACTCAACCCAAGACCTATATACCACTCGCGTACACTGGACTTCCAATCGAGCCCGAGACAGACATCAGTTGTCAGACTGGAGGACACCGTGCAAGACAAGACCACGGTGAAAGAGCCGTGAGGACCTCCATTGATAGTAAACGCATAGCTCGGAGAAGAATGACAAGGAAGTCGAGCCCGAACGAAACGACTTGACAGGACGGTGTGAGCCTGAGTAGATGAGAGAAGCACACTGGAAGTGTGAACAGATTCCACCAGTATAGACCCATGGGAAAGAGGCGAGGCCATAGCGGCGAGAGAGGGACGAGACAAATTTAAAGCTGATTGAGTGGCGAAAAGCTCAAAGGCGATTGGAAACAAAGCCAAAGCAAGCACGCAATACTAGCCATACTCACGTGTTATGGCCAGATTAAAAAAGGATTTTAAAAAGTGGCCACTGGGGGACTCGTTCGTATGACCGTAAAATGAGAATTTGGCGGACACTCTATACCATTAGGGCGCTTTAGGACCCACTACCTAAAGTTAGTGGGCATTAGGGCGCTTCAGGACCCACTATCTAAAGTTAGTGGGCATATCACGGTCACATCACACGGTCCGATATTTCCGGACTGGCCCATTTTCTCAGAATTCAATTAAATCTACGCTACCGCGGTTGGGTAGGAGACTGGGATAAGGGACCACTTGACGAATTTAAGGTCTTAAAATGTGCCCAGCAGGTAATTGACAGTAGCAGCAATTCCTCGTCAATCTTTACCAAAGATCAACCAAATATGTGCATATTTTATTATCATTACAGCTCTTTGCAGAACTCAGGGCGCGGACGAAAAAAAATCCTCTTTGGTCAGTTTTTGATCGTTTCCGCCAGAACAGCTGTTCTGGCCTCAGTTCTCATTGGGACACGGACCAAACGATTTGCATTGAAATTCCGGAGGGCATGGGCTCTTAAGATTTTTCCCGGGGCCCCGGGATTGGCTTTCTAGTACAGATGTGTAGTTTTTCAGCCAGTTGCATGGAGAACAGCTGTAACATTAGGTATACTGCTCCCATTGGCCTGGTTTTTTTGTATGAGGTATTTAATGGTCTTGCGGAGGGCATGACGTACTGGGATTGTAAATGTAGCTCATACTTCAAATGCATGGCTAGCGGGATTTCAGGCAAATTTACCCGATGAACCAGCCACTTGGTGCAACTGATACCGGGCATATATGGATGCTCCTAGAACGTATGACTCTCCCTGGACATAATCGAAGCCCTGGGACCCCAGGATCCACCGGAAATGGCCTACATTGGCGCGCACGATGAGACCACGTGATGTGTACGAAACGCGTCGCGTCGCGAGATACCGGTGTTCTGGGTCGGTTCTGATGTCGGAGAACATTTTTATAACGCATTTGTATGCCATATTTCAGCAATTATCAGCAAGGAAAACTCTGGTCTGTATCCTGCCAGCCATAATGTATGATGCTTTCGAAATATGAGCTACATTCGCGATCCCCGTACGTCATGCCCTCCGAGATTCCCCTCAATACATCATATCCAAAAAATTAGGTCAACCGGGGCACAGGAACCAATGTTAGATGTGTTCTGCTATTAAAGGGTCGAAACCCTACATATATGTACTAGCAAACCAATCTTGGGGCCCAAAAAAATTCCTAAGAGCCCATGCCCTCCGGAATTTCAATGCAAATCGTTTTGTCTATGTCCCAAAGGAATCCGTTGAGAACTGAGGCCAGAACAGCCGTTCTGGCGGAAACGATCAAAAACTGACCAAAAAGGATTTTTTTTCGTCTGCGCCCTAAGTTCTGCAAAGAACTGTAATTTATGTTTTTATATTATTTTAACCCACTTTTATCAGTATCGACACCTGGTAATACCATGGTAATGACCTAGTTAGGTCGTCCTCTGCGGGGTATCAGAAGGCCTAATTAGGTGGTTTTCGGGTGGTGCTGCTGACCACCGTTAACCATGCCTATATGTGGGCTACCATGAGTTGACTTGTGGGATTTTTTTTCGAAAATCAAGCCTTTAAGATTCCTTTTTAATGTATCTAATGAACTCTCTAAGAAAGTCAGTGTAGTTTGTGATATGTTAGTGTACCATAATTACCACGGTCCATTTTGGGTCAATCCAATAGGTTCTGGAAACAAGTCAGTACTATTTTGTGACCTTTTGCCTACCTCATTAGAGACTTAAAAGGGTCAGTGAATATTGTGACTTTGTTAGCCTACCACGGTTACCATCCGTGCCCGTACAAGAGTCAGTAAATTTTGTGACCCAGTTAAAGTACCATCGCTACCACGGCCTCGCTTTCGAGAGAATTTTGCGACCACGTTAAATTACCACGACTATCACGGCCGACTTTTCGAGAGTCAGTAAATTTTGTGACCCAGCTGGGTTGCCACCGCTACCACGGCCAGATTTTCGGGAGTCAGTAAGTTTTGTGACTATCTTGAATGACCACGGCTACCGCGGCCTGGCCCCGAGTCTTGACTTAGCAGATTCGCAGCTGGGCAATTAGCACACCTACCACGGCGACCTGGAACCTTGTGTGACTCGGGCGATTTCCGGTCACACACTACCACACCTACCACAGCTAACCTGTGGCCCGGCAGTACCACGTCTATCACAGCTATTTCGGGTGATCGTGACTTGGCTGATTTCTGATCACACATTACCACTTTTTCCATGGGTATCCCCTGCAGCGGTTGACGGCCGAGCCCTACCACACCTACCAAAGAAACCATAGGAGCTTGGTTTAATCCACAGCCGTTGGAACATTAATCCTGGATGAAAGCAGGGATTATTGAATCCGGATTAATTGGGCTGGGGGCTTGACAGGAGGGGCAGCATGGGGTGTGGCAAACTCAGTTTAAACTTGTTCAAACTGGTGAGCGACTCCAGGAGCCTGGGAATTGGGATTAATTGATCATGAACCGAATTGAACACTGTATTAAACACTGTATTAAACACTTGATGAAACACTTCATGGATTGAGACAAAAATATGCATCTCATGTGGTTCGATCTGCAGGCCTTGTGAGAGCAGAAAAGTGGCAAACCAATCCAGAACTTTACCAACTGAGCTAAACTGACACAGTCAAGACCTTGTCAAGATAGTGGTCATACTTACATGTTGATGAATCAATTGCATCCAGCCAGAGGCTACTAAAAAGGCTTTTGGATCGGACTTGTATCGTAGTACAGGAGTCAATCTATGTAGATAAACGACCAGATAAATATTGTTCCTCCTTCATCCGTTCCCCCTCGATAAACTCGATCACATTTGCCATTGGCGAGAGTAATGCCTGGTATGATTGCAGACAACACTTCATGACAAGCTGCAATTTTGACCTGGGCCCTTAGAAAAGCAGGATTAGGCATGAAAGTAGGTATAGTTTGTATGTAAAATTTTCGTTTCAAAAAAATTGGGAGGGGCCATAGCGTGGGGAAAAAAGCGCAAAATCTCGAACGGAAATTTCAAAATATAGTGTACCTATTTCGCCATCTTCCTGGCCTTGCCCTTGCCCAACACCACCCCTCCGGCGGATGGTGGGAACGAGGCAGTGGCGAAGTCCCTCGTCAACACTCCTCGTCTGCCAACTCGTTGGACGAAGACAACTCTATTTCTTCCCCAGAACGGGCAGGTGGATCTGTCCTGATTCGCTTGAGAGGAGCACCAGGGAGAGAGGTAATTTCTTCGATGTCATCGTCAAGGGAGAGTGCGTGGGCTCGTTTCTGCTGTGCAAACATGGTGGCGACGGTGCGCGGAGCTGGGATTGAGCAAGAGGCAGCAAGAGGCGGTTTGGGGGCAGAGGAGGTGGCAGAGGGAGCCTCTGCTGCGTCAATTGCAGCCAACTGGCGGCTCAATTCATCTTCCGAGATGCGGAGAGAACCTGAATTGAATGCATCCCGGAGTTTCTTCTTCTTAGCTTGCACCGATCACTTGGATGTGCCACGAACACCATAGGCTCCCCTGTGAGTGCCTGAAAGTGGTGATTAACCCCACGTTCAAATTCCATAGCAAAGAAACCTGCCTGCATTTTTATTCAATGCCCCGCCTTCTCTATTCTCGGCACTTTGCATCTCAACGGCACGGTGCTTGGCAGCGGCCTTCTCCCACTTCTCAAGCCGCCTCTCTTCACACTCGTCATACGTCCGCGGCTTGGGCTGCGCTTCCCAGGCCTCGAAATAGTCGTCTGACTCCGTGTCGGATTCTGTATCAGTCTCCCACAGATTGTCCGCGTCGTCGTTTAGATCACTTTCGGTGTTCCCAGAGGTAGGCTGAGATGGGGCGAACATCCCCCCGGTGCCCCTGTGCTGGTGAGAGGCGCTTTGGGCGACCCTCGGCATGGTGTGGAACGAGGAGCAGACACTGGGCAGGATTGATGGCGGCGCACAGCCACCGATTATGACCGGCCCGAACCGAAAACTCAAAATCTCAATGGCAAAAAGTATGTTTTCATTTTCTGAACTTTTGCTCTGGGGGATCTATAGAGGGCCTTTCCATAGTGCTGTTTACACAGTAACTAAATGCCTAAGTAGAAACCAGAGGAACAGTAGCACTTCCCAAATCGGGACAAACATTTGTCATGAAGTGTTGTCTGCAATCATACCCGCCCAGTCTAATCAACTTCCGCGCATCTTCCGCTCGCCGCTCATACATCCACGCCTTTTGCCGAGCGTAAGCTGCATGTCCTGGCTGGTTGGCATGTGAGTCCCCCAGTTGACTCCATATGGACTGCATCTTGACGAAACTCCGAATTGTCCGGAGTAACTCAACAAGTTTCTGCTCTTTCTGTTCCTGCCATCGTTGCATTTCCGCCTCTGCTTGGAACCATTGAACACGATACCAGATTTAGAGAGTCAAGGCTGCAGGGAGAAGTTCAACGGTACCTTCATTTGACCATTCCTCCATCTTACTCTGAGAAAGCCTCCCCATCTTCCCCAACTGCCACAGCCATCCCTCTGGCCGCCGAAAATCGAGATCTTTTTGCTCTTCTGCCGTGAGCGTCTTGATTGATCTCCCATGCAGAGCTTTTTTTTTTGGAGTTCAACGCAAGCACACAAATCAAACATACGTTGGTCGTACCTGATCTGCGGGTGTCCATTTGTGTTCCGCTCATTGCTTTTACATGTCAGTATCAGTATAAGGCTGGGGAAATTTAAAAAAACCGTACCGGATGTCGTCCCTCCGACATGTGTTGTCGGAAGGCCATCAAGCGGAGTCGTAGAAGACCCTGCCGCGACCCGCCAAAGCAAGCCATCAGTGAATCTGGAGTCACCAACTTGGCGGGTTTTTCGGACGGATTTCATGAATGTGTCGGCTTCCTTCAGTGGAGGAAAACTTGTACCCAGTGCTTCTGCTAAAGCACCGAGAGAAATCATCGCAAGTCACGCAGAGTGTCCGATCACGACGCTTGATGGTATCCTGTATATGATCGCCGGCCCTACTATCGTCCTTTTGTTGCCTTTCATTCTTTTCTTTGCGGTCGTATAGTGCTGTGACAGCCTTGACAACATTTCGCAGAGCACGGAGAGCATCAAATGCTTGACCTTCCCGCCATCTGACCTCCTCGACTCCGAGATTGACTAGATCAAGTTTCAATCGCTTGGAAGCCGTCAGATCAGATGGAATAAAGAGCTTTTCATGCTCGATCTGAACGGCCGGTGACGCTGCCGCCTGAGCAGCAACTTTGTAACCGAGCTTGGGAGCAAGTGATTTCTGCTGCTGCCGCCAAGCAATTATCATGTTGTTCAGCTTTGTGTGCCACGATTGAACCTCTCTCAGAGTGGATTCTAGCTGGTGGTCGGAAGCTTCCCGAATGGCCACCTGGAGCTGTTGCCTACATTATATTAGATGTTGAGTAACTAAGGGATTGACTGTGAGACGTACTGGGAATCCTGAATCTTCAAGGCATCGTTCAAAAAACGCGCAACTTTGTTTTTCGGTACCAGGGTCGACTGGAAATTATCATCCTGGGCGAGCATTGCTTGATATATTGCTGTCTGCGATGGAACTGAAATATTGTGTTAAAAGAGTCTAGTGGGGATGTCGGCACAAACCTTGACTCGTTCGATGTTTGTATACACTTTTCGCTTCTTTACCAACCTTGCTTTGGGTTCTATCCATCTGTTTCCACACGTCCAGTTGATCACTGTATGAAATCGAAAGCCCGATGAAATGGTTCCGCTTCTCAACATATCTGGTGTTTGCGAGAGCAAGATCATTGGCAAGGGTGACCGCTACAAATCGTGAGCATCTCCGAGGGGCGTGAATCGGAAATACACGCACCGATTTTCATAGTCTTCTTGTGGTTCCAGTCTCCGTGATGAGAGATAATTGTGTCCTGGCGATGTCCGTTATTCATTTGGCGGACATGGGGCCCGAGTTGATTCGCTTCGGGCCAGTAGTGTTCAGCAGTCTCGCCATGGAAATGGCCAACACACTCCATGTACGTGGTTCCAAACAAGTAATTGCACGAGTCTTGATGACCCTGCACATGAAGAGAAGGAACACCCCAGCGCATACGGCGAACATCTTCAACCAAGTCGGGGAAGTGTTGTTGGAAGCGTGACTCGAGATTGATGTAATATTCACAGGCAATGTCGTACGTCGTCACTTGGTCGATGTCCTCAACCTCGATCCTGAGGATGAAATCGAAGCTTTCACCCGGTTTCCGTTGTCGCATTTCACGAGCGAGTGCTGCGTCAGTGTTAGAAAATCTGTATTGGAAATTTGCTTGTGTCCGCGGGAGTATATTGCAATATAAACACGTTACCTTTCACCGTATTGGATGAAGACATGGCTGCACTGGCAGTTGACCGTCCCTGCGATCGCCATATTCTTGAATTTCTTCTTGTCTTGCTTATTCACAACCTTGAGATAATTGCACGTGGATTTCTGCGAACATTAATGTGCATTTCAAATAGGCGAGAAGAATCTACCTCGCGCGAGGCCGGAATTTTTGCCAAATACTCCTTGTATTTATCGTCGGGAGGGAAGTAACCGTTCCCCGCCGCAAGGGAAACATCATCAGGGTCGGTATTCTTGTTGAATTGATTACATTGGAAGTTGCCATCCAGAGTGCGGTGACTCTGGTTACAGTGCCTTATTTCCTCGTGAGATATGGGTGGCTGATAAAAGTGTAACTCTTACCGAAGATGATGCGGGGTTTTGGGGCAGTTAGGGTCGCTATTGAACCCAGCTTCCAGGCATCCCGGACACCATACAAGAAGGTTGCGCGGCGGTCGGTGGGGGAGAAGACCATCGATATAATGCATCTGGCCAGCACGCTTCTTCAGCGTCAAGTGGTTCCATACCCGAACAATGCGAAGAAAATTTGCATAGGGGTTCTATGGCGGCTGTGTTAGAAATCGAAACAAAGATTAGCAGAAGAGGCACACCGGAACATCTGCCGTGAAGCCGTTATCGGTCAAACGTAGAAGCGCGCCCAAGTAATCATATGCCGCTTTTTTGGACTCAAGATTGTGAAGAGAGAACTCCTTCAAGATGCCAAATGTAAAGGCAGTAGCTGGATCTGTAGACGTTGCCGGAAAGAGACGGGAGCGCATCAGTTGCCGAACTTTATGGATTGGCAAGAGAGGCTGTGTTTTGCATCCGCAGTAGGCAATTCTGGTCGCATGCACACCATTCCCGTCCACTATCGTGAATAGACGTGGATTTGAGGGCTGGGTGCAGGACTTCCCGTTATGTCCCAGCTGAATAACATGGCCGAGAGTACTGATATCGTGGCGAACAAAGAACTGCTTTGCAAAGTCCCAAACCTCGGCCCAGTGGAACGGAGACTGAAGGTGCTTTTCAATGAAACAGTTTGAGCAAGTTGCCGAATATCCTGTGCAGTCGTGGCACAGGGTCGTAGCTTGTTCCTTCGAGCAGGAGCAGGCTGTCCCGATGGTAGAATCGCTCTCAAACTCCAGCATAAGCTCCCCGAGTTCGTCGAAGATTCCTTCAAATTACTCCAGTAGTTCCGAACTCTATGCAGAGGGATTAAAGTACTGCACAAATTTGAGTCCAGACGCCTCACCTGGGTCTGTTTCTTTTTCACTTCCGGACCCGATAGGAATTTCGGAGCTGTCCTGAACCAGGGGAGCATTCGGCAATTGCTGCATCTGCTGCGTTGGGAGGTTTCCGAGCACTGAAGAACTGCTGTGGCTGCCGGACGCGTCGGTGTTTGTGAAGTGCAATTTCTTTACACTCGGAAGAATGAACGAGACATGTTGGGCGTCGAAGTCATCGCTGCCTGGGTTCTTGCGATTGCCTCTCGTCGACATGACAACGGTGATACACCTATGGCGCGGATGGGAGCGGAGCAAGAAAATAAAAAAAACAAGTGTCAGGGAGACCACTCCAGAGGGTGCAGCAACGACGTAGGCTGCACGGTACGGGGACAAATAGACAAGGGGGATGTGGAGGACGACCAAGGACTCGATTAAGGAGATGAGGGCGAGCGCTGAGGCGAGGGCAAATTTAATTCGGAGAAGGAAGAGGAAATCTTCGTTGAAATTGCAAGGAGAACTACATACATTTTATACTGGAGAGAAAGTATGATTCCCATGGTAGAGAATTAAGCAAAAGAGCCATATGAATCTAAAATCGATGCACGGGGATAGATGGCCGAGATAGAACACTGCCAGAATGCGAGCCGAGTAAAAGTCAAGTGAAGAATGAAGCCCAAAGGGTCGGACGTGCAAAGATGCTGCGAGATAGTGAAGGGTAGTGGGAGCGGAGCCATATTCCAGGAGAGAAAGCGTGGCTTAAGACGAGGGTAGTGCGAATATCGAAGCCAGAATTGTCGAAGAAGAAAAACATGCGAATAACACGCGTTGGAGGTTGTCGCCAAAGTCGGCCCGGTTAGCCGATTCCGTGGTTAGCGATCGACAGCGCTCATCGGTGGAGGGGAGGCAACGTCGATGAAATGAAGATAGCGGCTATCTGACTGAAATCAGTTCACACAAACGGCGACATGTTCTCGTCGACGGGCTCTTCGTCACCAGTTACGATATATTCTTCGTCGTCCGCGGCCGTGTGTTGATTCAGACGAATATATGTAAGGCGTGCTTCTTCAATCGCACTCCACGCATCGACAAATATTCACCTTGGAATAATAAGCGAAGTAATCGTGCGAAGGGCTGAACCTACCGGTCAACCGTGTGAAAACAGACATTTGTTCAGCATTCATGAAAAATCTGGTGCGGTACCAGCGGGCTTGGCTGAATTTATTGCCAGCGGTGTTCAGTCGATTCGGAGCCCATCCTAACGTCCCATATGGAAGCGACAGGAGATAATGCAGGGGTTCCACGAAAGGAGAGAAAAA